>LYNE01000405.1:96173-109965 GCA_001662545.1 Rosa x damascena | reverse complement strand
AAAAAAAAAAAAAAAAAAAAAGGTGATATGCTTATATCTTTCTTTGGTTTTGTGTAGCAGTCATGATGACATACCTAAATCCCCAAACTCAATTATATCGTGATTTTTATCTAAGCCCTAAACTTTGCCACACTAATTGCAGAACTTTTGACAGATTGCATTTCATCCTGCCCATCAATTTTTTATTTTTTTTTTCTAATCAGCAATGACATTCACGAGAAAAAATTGGTTTATTATATAATGATGTTTAATTCATGATTGACTTGCCAAATAGAAAAAAGAAAAAGAAACATAATTACAAGAGAGGGTAGTCAGGGTAATTTGTAAAAAAAAATTATATTAAAGTAATGAAAAAATAGAGGGGGTGTGTGAAAAGAGAAAATAGGTGAGCGAATAGCACCACCCTAAAAAAAGGGTAACCAAAAAAATTGTAAAAGATTCTAAAAATAAAATAAATTCGATGCCTTTTTTTTATTCACCTGAAATAATTATCTATTTACATCACATATATTTCAATTTTACAATAAATAAATTAATAAAAATTTCAATAAACAATAACTGACCGGTCAAGAAAAAGAACGGGTGGAAACACATGTCCAGTGGCAGTGAACAATGTCTTGACCCGGTGACCTTGATCTTTTCACCCAACGGGTGAACTTGCTCTGATGTAGGAAACCGCAAACCTCACACTAGCTATGGAGTCATTCAAATTCAAAAACCAGATTACCCAATACTTCCCCCGACAAATGAAATGAAATGCGGGAAGGGAATGTGTAACTCAAATCCATTGCAACTCAAACCCAACCCACACCGTCTTCACTATATTGTGACTTTAGGTTGATATCCTTATACTTACCAACAAAAAGCCACATGTGGCAGAAGGGATCCCGTCCACTAAAGACCTAGAACTCCATAAAATTTAGCAGTGTTGCCCCAATATAGGAGATTCATGATAAAGTAATATGGGGTTCACATCCAAAATCAATTAGCAATGGATGGAGTGGCCCAAAACCTTATAAACATGTAAGCAAAGTTATAATTTTTCAATGTGGGATTTATATTTTTTCACATTCTCATCACGCCTCCGCACGTGTGGTGATTTCTCAAGCCATACGAGTGGACAAGTTATATTGGGTGGCGGTGAGCACGTGTGGTTATCGTTGAAAGTTGAAACCATATACGTGGGTAACCCGCTCTGATACCATGATAAAGTAATTTGGAGTTCACATCTAAAACCAATTGACAATGGATCGAGTTAGGGGTGTAAATGAGCCGAGTCAGAGCGAATACCAATGTGATCATGTTCAGCTCATTTACTTTTTATCAAGCTCGAGCCGGGCTAAACCTTTAATTTTTTTTCCATGCTCAAGCTCGGCTTATCTTAACACAACTTTATTTTGTGGATTGTTTGCAATATCTCCCTTCAATGAGTATGGAGCTATGTTTGAGATTGCTTATGTAAAAGTGTTGTTGTTACGGTGGCGATTTTGTTAAGAGCACAAAGTTTTTTATTATTATTATTAAAAAAACTTGAGTGTTTTTGTAAAAGTGCTTAAAGTGTTTCTTGAAAAAATGCTTTTATATTTCCGAAAGCACTTCTAATTTTTTTTTTTTATGGCAAACACTACCGAAAACACTTTTGATAGTCCAAAAGTGCTTTTGTCAACTCTAAAAGCAATCTCAAACGGAGCTAAAATTACGTTCAAAAATAAATACACAACAAAGAGTGTAAATTAACTTTTATGATGTGCTGTGCAATTTTATCCAACACATGATAATTTTTTTCAAGTAGAAAGATGAGTACAAAATTGTTATATATTAACACTCCATTTTAAGTACATTTTTCACACTCGGACTTTCATATTATGTAGTTTTTATGAGTGTGAAGTGCGGTGAATGAATTTTAAGTCACTCCTCATTCCAATTTTCACCGTACATGGAACCTTGTTCTCCAAGAAACCAATACCTTGACATATTGTTATGGGCTAGGCCTTTACTTTCAAAGACACGATCCAAATATGTCATATGCCAATTTGGTGAATCATGGTTTAATGGTTTATAAGCATCAACATTCACCGACAGAGCATTTTCATTCACCCAGAAATTGATCAATAATATCATTGCTCTCATCCCTTCCATTTAATCCCCTCCTAGTGCCATTCTAAAGTCGTCTTCCTTCCCATTTCAATACAAGGTTTTATTTGTGGCGAGATTTTGGACCCCAAGAGACCAATTAGCACAAATCCATGATCAACCCTCAAATTTGCCTCATCTTCGCTCCATTGATCAATCCCCAAAACCAGTCAAAAGCTTCCATCCATCTATCTCATCCAAAAATCCTAATTCCATAACACTTTCATTCTTAATAAAAGTTGTAACACCCCAATTTACCCCTCTTTTAAAACGGTTATGTTACAGTGCCGCTAACCATTACATCGGGGTGATGCAACTTACAAGAACAACGTGAACTTTGGCAACGTTAAAAAAAAAAGAGAGAGAGAATAATGTGTCAGCCTAATCTGGCACTTTATCACGTGCGATTCCACCCCCATCACGCCCGCTCTGGTTTTCAATTTAATAATAAAAAGGAGCGCATTGGTAGTTGAAAATCTGAACCCCATTAAATCCCCCCACCGGCCCACCCCATATTCATTTATTATTTTCCCATGCATATTTTATTTTTTTTTTGAAATGGCCCATGCATTTATTTATTTATACCCAAAAATAATAAAACCTGGAAAATAAATTAAAAACTTTTCGAAATTTTGATAAAATAACCACAAAGGTATCGAAACCACATTACTATCCCAAATTTCACAATTCACCACACGCCGACACGTCAGCACACTCGAAACCCATTCGGGTGAAGATAGAATCGCCCCTGCTGCTCCTCCTCCTCGGATTCCTGCTGCGACGACACCTCCTTCTGCCGCCGGAGCTCCATCACCTTCCTGTGCGAGTTCGAATGCTGAGTCAGCACGAACGTCGGGCTCGCTGCGGGCCGGTACTCGGGCACGAGCCGACCCGACTTGTACCGAACACCGCAGGCATTGCACAGCGTCTTCGGGCCCGAAGGGCCCGTCCGCCACTGCGGCGTCTTCTCCGAGGCGCAGTGGGTGCACCTCCGGATGGACCCGGAGCCTTCCGCTTGGCGAATGGGCTTGGCGTGGCCGCGGTTGGAGAACGACTTGTCGTTGGGGAGGGGCATGGATCCAGAGAGCTCCGGCGGCGCCGGGAAGTCGGTGAAGGAGTCGTCCACGAAGCGCGACAGCCACTCCAGCTCCGCCACATCCTCGCTCTGTTCATAAACATAAAAATGTTAGACAATCAAGTTCGCAAAAATTTAGTTGAAAAATGCATGGAGAAATAAAGGGGGAATGTAGGGGGGAGTACCGGGAGGCAGAGGGCGTTGGTGAAGTCGGTGGTGGAGGGGGGATGGAAGAGAGCTGGGGGAGGTGGCGGTGGAGTGTAGTGGTGGTGGTGGTGGTTGGGGTGGGAGTCGGTGGAGGAAGTAGTGGAGGAGGAGTTGGAGAAGATTTCGTCGTTGGATAAATCGAGGAGGTCGTCGATGGGGAAGTAGTCATGGGGTTGGGCTGATGATGATGAGGAGGGGAGACCGTACATGTCCTCCATTGTTTATTTCTGATCGAGTTACAGAGAAGTGGGTCTCGATCTCTCTCTCTCTCTGGCTCTGTATCACAGTAAGCGAAGAGCTCATGAGAGAGAGCGAGGGAGAGAGAGGGAAGGGGAAGTGGGGAGTGATATATTGATGGGGAAGGGGAGCAGAGGAACGTGCAGAGAGAGAGAAAGGGGCTTGCTCTGCTCTACTGCAACACACTAGTGCTGCTACTGCTACAGTCCAAACAGCAGGAGAGTGTGGATAATATATATTGTTTTTTTTATTTATAAATAACTATTGGTGATATGGGAACGGGGGTTCATGAACTGTTTCATGCAATCGTGGACACCTGGCTACTCATGCAACATTGCTACCTAATACCTATACAACACTGCCCGGTTCACACTATCACAGGTCCGTTACACCAAACGGTAAGTAAAAACTGAAGCTTTGCCCTCTGTGATTAGGGTTAGCTGCACGATTTCTCTACCCTTGTGATTAGACGGAGATCGATAATCCAGCATGAAATTGCTGAAAATAGAGAGAAAAGAAAAGTTTACGGGATGGTTACACTAGCGTAAGTGGTGTCAGTTAAGGACCCTCTAAGACTCCAACAATTAAGATAGACAGTTTGAATTATCTCTTCATATCGTAAAGAATAATTTATATAGGGTGATTTTAAAGGTCCTATAGCAAATTGGAGATCTTTAGAGGTTAAGTAAACTTGCTAGGATTAGGTTACTTGTTTTTCTTATTTCTTGTAGGATTAGGCTTCTAGATTTTTCTCTTATAAAACTAGCATGTATTGCGCACAACATATATCAATTGATTATGTTTCAAAATAGACTATTTGAATGTAGGCTCATATAATGTAGAAATTATTCTATACACCGACGGTGTAAATGACTAAACACTTATAAGATGATCTCAACCCTTGATATTTATAATTAATATTTTTATGTCAGTGCAAGTGCACGTCGGTGCACTGAATCCTCCCTCGTTGGAAAATCAATTTAATTTCAAATTTCTCTAAATTATTTTGGTTGTTGCTCGTAATTAATTACATATTGATATTAATTATATTGTACCTATTTAATTTTTTTTTTGAGTAAAATGATCGGTGGAATGTTTAACAATAAAACCTATAAAACTATTTGTACTTCTGGAAAAAAAGAAAATTGAAAACTGGTTCATCGAGATGATTGAAGAGCAAAGGAAGATGCATGGGATTTCCCTCAAATGAAGCTGGACACATAGTTCTAAGCTTATTCTCAATTCCTTATATTGATGCATGATGCGATGAATGATCAATCTTGGTAATGCAAAACCCTATCACGTTTTAATAAAATGATAATTTCTTCTTGCAATAAGCATTAATATTGAGGATCCCAAACTTACATGTAATAAGAGTCCACGCTTGTTCATAAATTATACATATACTGTGCATTCACTAGTAACATGTCTAGAATTTATTCTATGTTTTTCATGAGCCTTGTCTACTCCAATATAATTCTGGGTTTATTATCAAATCATGTGATTGAATTTTCTAATACGACGTGGTATACATATATGACTTGCCCCAAACTTTTTTTGCAGCAAAGTATACTAAAGTATTCTCTGAGATTTTGGGATTGGTAGTAGTAAGTATTATAAGTTCTAATCCCCCAATCCAATGAATTGATGATGATTCTAAATATTAATTTTTCCGCAAGCATTTCATAATATTTGTTAGGCAAATTATCTTAGGGATTATATTTAGATTGCTTTTCAATTACTTAGACTAGTAATGAGTTATATTTGATTACGGGGGTTCGAAATCTAACAAAATAGAGGCCTACTAATTGATATGATTTGCTTTATATAGAATTTTTCAGATGTATTTCTCAAAACATAGCCTGCACTACAAGTCGCTCAAAATTTTGTTTTAAAATATATGCAATATATGCACTACATACATTTTCAAATTTTATAGAGGAGGCGAGTTGCATGTCAATTAATCACATATTTCACTTTTTAGACATGATCAAATAACATAGTATGTAGTTTATAAATTAATAGACACATGCGAGTGCTGTTACGTACCCTCTTTTCTTTGTGAATGTTGGCAAAAGATAATCGCAACGCTTTCCCACTCATTCTTATTTAACGTCACACTTGAGCTATTAACCCATGGTGAATAGATATCAATTAGGTCATGAAACTTTACGATCAATTGCAGGAACCTAACCCCACCAATTAACTTGAAGAAGGAGAACCAGTCTACCAGATGGTACCATCTAACTTTTGAGCACATGAGATAGATGATAAAAGAACTGATTCCCAAATAGGAACGTAGACCAGACTTCGATAATAATACCAAGAGAAAGGATTGGTGACAGTAATAAGTGATCGATCACGTGGAAACCAAACTGGCAAAGAAGGATATGAGCACATAAATGTGAAGATAGACACTGAATGGCGTAGAATGTGAAAGAAAGAAGAGTATTTAATTGGATAATAATGTTCAGAATACTAAAAGTTCAGAGTTTAAGATTAGTCATTCTTTACTGTGTGTCATACGTAATAAATTAATTTAAATTATGTAATACACTCAATTCTTAAATAATAATACTCAAAAACATCATAGAATACCTCATTAGCTTCGCTTCGAAGCTAAATATAGATAATGGTCATGGCCTCGTTTGCTTGAATCGTGAGATTAATCATTATTCGATGTATATCACACAATAAACTAACTCGATTCACCGGATTCCGATATATCAATACTCGAAACTTCGAAAGCATTATAAAAACACCCCATTAGCTTCGAAGCTAAGCAGATAGAGTCAGTATAGCTGTATAGAGACGAAGGTCGCGGTCTCGTCTGTTTAGATTTTTATTATCCTTTCTTCTTCTGACGCCATCCCACTAGTCCCTTGTTAATTTGTCTCCGGTAGTCATATGCTCGCTATTACTTCACCACCTTGGACGTTAATTACCACCGACAGCTACTCCAGGTCTCCAGCTGTCCAAACAGTTTTTCTATTCTGAAAAGCATGCAATGCATGCAGCCAGCTGGAAATAACTAAGATAAACATGCATCGATCTTAAATGCGAAATGTAATTTGGTTCGAGGATGAAGGACCACAATGATTTTCTCATCTAATACATAGTCATGCAATAGAGGATGCTTTATAGCCCTAACAACATGATCAATTATGATTATGAGCATGATCTCATAGATCGATTTCATGCAGTAAGTATCAGAATTATTCATTCTCTATAGTATGTACGTATCGGCTACATGCACGAATAATTCGTTAGTTATGAAAATTTTGTTCGATATACTGCAATCGATCACATGATTTGGCTCTTAGCTCAGACAACGTTCTAGGCATTTAAATGTAAAATTTAACGCTTGTAAATTTAACTAAAATTTTGCAAAGATAACATAATGAACCGTACATATTGTCAAACTAAATGAAATGGTTCTTCGAGATTCTTCTCTTCAAAACGGGGATATCTAATCCATCACTAATTTTTCATAATATCGAACTAGTCCATCACAGCATTAATGAATTAGCATTTATATCTTCCATCCGTCATCCGTGAATGAATTTTCCATAATCGAAAGAATTACCAAAAAAAGGTGGTCTTGTTTTGGGGACTAATATAAAGGAAAACGATGTGCTGCATATGAAGCGGCACGTGTAGGGAGCAGAAGGTGGCGGTGGTAGTGGCCCATTTGGACCGTCATCAAATTTTTAGGTATTATACTATTATTATTGTACTGTACGTGCTTGGGTGCATTGCACAAAAGCTTAGCTCAGCTAGGGGAGAGTACCAGGCCGTACGCTGCGCCACCTGTTCATGAACGAAGAAAGTATAATGTAGCTCTCTGCCTTTTCAGATTTTTGTTTTGTTTTCGTTCTGTGATTATGATTTGATTGATTTTGATACATGCATGCATATCTGACCAGAGGAAAATTATGCCTTTGGATTTCATGTACGTCTTGCTTGATTATACGTTTGTTTAGTCACACTCATGCATTTGTGTCGAACAAATAAAGGATTTTGGTAACTGTTAAGATGAGATGAATCGTATGTTGTTGATGAGTCGTGATATTTTGTTGGGTATTTAATTGAATTATATATGAATATTAGGAGAAAAGAAACACAAACGGACTTTGGATAATCAAAACTTGTTGGTATTTTTGCCGAGTACGTTGCATAGTGAGTTCGACTCACGAAAGACCTGTTGTTGTATTTCTTAATTATTGATGTAATAAAAGAAATAACTAATTTGTGTTTCTTGGTGTTTTAGCAATGACTTCTTGTCCACCCTCTTTGATCTTTAGCTTTAGATTGACTTATTTTATTGTCAACCGTCTCATTATCCAGTGCGACTTCAAAATAAATCGTTAGGTTCATAAGTAATTAAGTATCATGGATTGTTTCTCTCAGAAGTGTTAATTTTCGTCCCCTATCTAGTGGATGGCTTGTTTTCTCCTTCCCCAACCTGATTGACTACTTGTTGATAACAACCTTTATGGTCTCTTCTTTGAATTTCAATCAAATTCGTTCATCTGATTTTCTTATTTAAAACAGAAGAAAATATTTCGTGATGCACGACTTTAAACTAATTAAGATTTATAATTAGACGAAAAATGTGTTCTCTCACGTACTAGAAATTAATGAGACAATAAAATGTGCACGGTAATAACTTTTTAAGTCAAGATGATTAGTAGTTTTTCATGTCAATAATTCAATACGTCTTTGTTCGGGTCAATAAGTTTTGGACTTCTAGAATGAAGCAAAGCGGCATCGATATTTGTATAGCGAGGTTACATTCTCGTAAATAATGTCATTTTCAACATTTGGTCACATACTTATATCGGCCAATAAAAAAGAAAAAAGAAAAAAGAAAAAACTTGTAAGAGATATTGTTATATATTACTTAATCATCATGACTAGCCTCCTTTGCTAATGATTCATTTATCATTTAATAGTTAGCTAGTTGCAAACTTGCTAATGGCCAAAGAGAAAACAGATAACAGACTTGTGAAAACTCAAAATTTTATATGCAAATCAAATCCTCGTTTCCCTTCTATCTTTTTGATTCCATGAACGGGGTGAACCTTTGTCGAGTGATACCTCGAGGCACGTGACATGACAGAAAAATGGTGGTGATCCCCAGGTTACAGTATACATGTGCATGATCACGTGCTCGTTAAACATGATCAACTAAACAGATGAACCAATCAAATTGGGCAAATTGATCATTTAATATAATTATACCATGAACTGATTCTGATTCTTTGAAGTTCGAAATGGAATTATGCATAGTTTACATGGGCTATGTCGGTAGGGGATCTGGGTGCAAAGAACTATTTGACAATTTGAAGACTCTTTTAAGTGGTTATGTTTTTAATATATATTTATTTAGTTTGTTGAAAGATATATATCAGGATTATGTGTGTCTTACTAAATTATGATTACTTTCTGTAGTTGTAATAGCAGAGAATGTTCTAGATTCCTAGTTCTGTTTAGAATATGATTATCTGTACTCAAAGATTATGTACATGTACTCCCTATATATAGGCTCCTATTATCTATGAAAGAAACAACTATCCTCCTAATTCTCTTTTCCTTAAACACGTTATCAGCACGAGTCCTAACCCTGAATCAGAAGCCAACAATCATTCTTTTTTCTTCTCTAAGCTGTGAAATCCTAGAACCCTACCCTAGGATTACCTAGTGTGCCGCCCGTGCCTACCTGCGCTCCTCTTGCACACCTACGCAAAACTGGATCAGCCTTGCATGCTTGCATCAACACGCGCGTGCGTCAACCTCGCTAAGGAAGATCAGGTAATAAGAAAACACCAAGTAAGTTTTTATAAAAGTTCTTGCTTCTTTTAATTTTTGTTTTCTTGTACTCGAGAACTTCCAAAATCCTTTCTCCTACATCCCACCTTTCTTGTAACATGGATTCGATTCATAAAAGCGGAACCGTGGGGAGTTCACACTAAACTACGAACTAAGAGCGTTCGTGAGCATCAAAAACTGACCATTTAAACATCATTGTTTTGGTCTAATATAAATTTCTTGGAAAAACGATTTCTTGGTAGCTAAGAGGCTCAGAAATCCTTAATTAGTTGTCGTGGAAGTATTATACTCCAAAACTAATTTATTCTCCTTCGTTTTTGAATGTCGAATGCAAACCTGCAAAAACTTGACTTCACTAAACTAGATTCGAATGACATTGGTTATCACTGATGGGTGAATAACGTCAAGAATCACCTCACTACTAATGTGATTATGTGGAGTAGAGCTCACAGAACAGGAATTAATTGTGAAAAACTCTCTCAACCTTCCCCGTTTCAGCATTAATGGTTGCAAAGCAATATAGGCTTGAGTGCAATGCTAGACGAATCACGAGGTTTCATCAGCTTATCATTACTATGTCAGTTGCAGAGAAACATGACAATATACTCGTGAAAAATATAATTTAAGGCCCGTTGGAACTAAGAGCGTTCACGAAGTGAATTATAATAGCGCACATAAACGATGACACAAGGAGAGGAAACCCTAAACTTAAGGGACAACAAAATAAACATGTGGGTCCATACAACCACCTTACAAAGGAAGAAAAACCGCCAGATTAATGCGCGGACACGTGACAACATTGGCTAGCGTGGGAGACGCAAAATCAGCGTAGCCAACCTTGGTGGTACTGTGCCGCCGCCAACGTCCCTAGTGGAAATTTAAATGCACAAGGTGCGTCTTAATTAATGGGTGAGGTATGCTATAAGATGTGGATCTTCAGTGCATTGGTTTAAGTGTTGTAGTGCGAGTGAAAAACAAGCTGCACAATACAAGGTGTATAAAGATATGAGAGAGCATGCATGAGGCTCATCTCGCAGCTGAACGAGATGACAATGACATCAATCTCACTATTGCAGACTTCAAATCTGGCAAGGGATATAACAATGTTGATGCCCCAGATTTTGATTAAATAGTCTTCTTTTTCTAAGAATATATGTAATGACAATTTGCCTAAGACATTATCAACAAATGTCAATAGTTCTAACTCTTTCTCTACTAGGCTCATCCAATTAATTGTGTTGTCTAGGAAAGGTTTGATCTGAGAGAACGATTTTACAAGTGAGCATTGCTCCACCAAAATCTCGCCTTACCTTACCTGGTCACTATCAAATTGGAGTTACCAAAAGGATTGAGTAACTACTATTTGTCTACATTTGATTATAGTTATTTTGGATTAGATTTTGGTCAGAAACTTTGATGTAATCGTTGGCTATTATTAATAAAGTATCGATTCTTTCAATTCGAACTTTATTATTTTAAAGATATTAGAGCCAACGGTTTTCATGTGTAAACACATAGTGAGAATGGACATAAGTTCCTTTGCATTGCCTCTAATGACTACGGATGAAAACGAGTATTAGTGAAGCTTATGTGTTACTTTATTGGGTTATATGTACCCATTATTCGAGTAATTGAATCCAACAACGTCATAAGATTTGACCTTTGGGATTCCTACACATATAGACTTTGGCATGACCATTTGGGACACGCAGGTCGTGACATGATGATCCGTATATTAAAGACTTCACACGGACAACCTTTCTTCAGAACGAAGAGAAGTACGAATCAGAGATCGGTTCAAGGAGAGAAACGGACCGCCGCCGCGCCTCACATTGCTGCCACCGTCCATCACCAGCCGGCTAACGCTAGCACCATCATCCCCTACGGCGTAGAGATGGCATTGACGCCATACATGCTAATTTGTCTCCTCTCTCCACTTCTCAAGTCAATTGTGACTTTGTGGCTCAATCAAAATCCTCATTGGTTGCTTCTAAGGCCCATCTTTCGTTCTGCAGAGCCTGTTTTTTAGCTAAATTAGGATCGAGACCATCCTATGCAAAGGACACATGCTTTCTCATAGAATTCAAGGGGATTGTGTGGACCGATTCAACCAACTTGCAGACCATTTAGATGTTTTATGGTGTTAGTTGACGCGTAGACACTCTGGTCATATGTCGTGTTATCGTCAACTCATAATGCTGCTTATGATAAACTCCTGGCCCAGATCATATGGCTACAGGCTCACTACCCAGATCATCTCATTCAGTCAATTGGACTTGATATCGTCAACTCATAATGCTGCTTATGATAAACTCCTGGCCCAGATCATATGGCTACAGGCTCACTACCCAGATGTCATTCAGTCAATTGGACTTGATAATGCTAGGGAGTTTTACATTGAAGACTTTCGATGACTATTGCATATCATTGGAGATTGATGTTGGGCATCAAATTCCTATATACACACCCAAATGATCTCGCGGAAAGCCACCATTAAACCACTATGATGGTAGCCCGGATATTGGTAATGCGCACCAATATTTTCGCTTAAAGTTATGCAATATCGTATGCAGCCATGACTAATTCGTCTACAACTCACCGCCACTCACCTTTCTTTGCATTACAGCTAGTGACTGCGTGCGAGACTGGTATCCCGTACTTACGCATATTTGAGTGCACGGTTTATGTTCCAATCGCACCGCCATAGAATATCAAAATGGGTCATTAGCAACGAATGCATACATATTTGTGTTGGATATACATCTCCAACTATAAGTCCGCTATGTAAAACCCTTGATAGGCAATCTCTTTACCGCTAGATTTGCAGATTGTCGTTTTGATGAGACAGTCTTCTCGTCGTTAGAGGGAGACTAGAATGTCAACGTTCAATAGGAACGACAGAAATTGTCGTGGTCGATCTGTCCCCACTATGTCTCTTCTCGATCCCTAAAAGTGACGAGATCACATATACCTGCTGCAAACATGTCTGCAAGAATTGATGTCCCTTTAAGAGGACATAGCGTCACCCAGAGGAGCTGGGCATGGCTCAGCTGCCATGGATGGTGGCATAATAGCGTCACAAACCGTGGGTTCTGCTAGAGAGTGTAGGAGACCCATAAGTTCGATGGATTATCGCCCTAGGAAGAGAGCGAGTTTGGCACAACTTGATCCATTGATCATTGATACTAAAAATCCATCTCATGAGAATATTCTGGATTGTAGTTATGTCCAAGAGACATCATTGGGGGATGCCTCAATTTAGAACTAATTCCTAAGAATATAGAGATCTCTACAAACTACACTAGTGTACGTGAGGACGTGGGATTATTGAGACCAATGACATCGAACCTTACTCCGTTGAAGAATGTCAACGTAGAGAAAATTGGCCTAAATGGAAATCTGCAATCCAGGTTGAATTGGATTCACTAATGAAAAGGAAGGCTAATGAAGAGGAAGGATTTCGGACCTGAGATGCCGACACCTCCTAAACATAAAACATGTTGACATAAATAGGTCTTCGTTAGAAAGCGTGATGAGAAAAAAAAAAAAAGATTATAGACTCGCCTCATGGCGCAAGACTTCTTACAACGCCTTGGAATCGACTACGAGGAAACATATTATCTCCTAATGGATGTCATTGAGACTTCACTACTTTGTCAGTTTGGTAGTTTCCCAATAACTGAACATGTAGCTTATGAATATGGTCATTACGTATCTTTATGGGGATCTAGATACGAAAACATACATGAAGGTCCTTGATAGACTTCATTTACCCAAATTAAATGGCTCTAGACAACGCAGCATATTTGCAATAAGGTTGAAACGCTCACTAAAGTGACTACTTGATTGGGAAAAGATATGATGAACTATGCCTACGCGTTTCCATGACAAGTTCCGGATTTGCAATTGTCACGGTTTATGTTGATGAACATAATTGGAACCCTTGATGAGTTAAGGTAAACCACTGAACACCTAAAATCGAGTTTGAGATGAAGGACCTTGGGAGAACACGGTTTTGTCTCAGTTTGGAACTTGAATATCGTATCAATGAATGCTTAATTAGGCATTTTGATAAAGTCAAGCCTGTAAAGCACTCCCATGGTCGTCCGTAGTCTTGACCCTAAGAGGGATCCGTTTCGTCCCAGGGATGATGACAAAGACGTGTTAATTGGCAGAAGTGCCTACCTAAGTATGTTAGCATTGAAGCCACCCTCAAGTGCAAGAGGTACAAGTTATAGAATAGGGGATTAAGTAGGGATGTCGAACCCACGAGGATTGGTAAATCCTTTCCTAGCTAGGGAAAACCTA
>LYNE01000405.1:78371-91826 GCA_001662545.1 Rosa x damascena | reverse complement strand
TTCCACAGGTCTCCTAGTATGAGTAGAACTCCATTTTACCTGTAAAACACTAACTAAGTTAAATTGATCAGGATAAAGGAAATAACTTAGCAAAATATAGGGTTTAAACATTATAAACGTAACATTTTATGCTCCTATCAGGATTCTTATCTGCTTCGAGCTCATCAACATTAACTACCTCTCCCGGAGTCCCAGCCTGCTCAGCTTTCTGAGTAGATAGATTCATGAAGTGCTTGATGACCTCTTCCAAGGAGCTGACATTTATTTGTTGACATATATTGAGGTACTTAATCGGACCATACTTGGCAAAAATACCCTTGCGCATCTCAACGCAAAGCTCTACATATTTAATCATAAACCTTTCATAGTGGTTTTTGCCATCCTCTAGACCTCTTTGAGGTGATAACATTATGAAGAGATTGCAATGCCTCTTGCTTATGCCCAACATTGATCAACTCTGCATCCATTCAAACATCACAACTGTCAATTCAAATTTCATAGTAGTAACCAGAAAATTGAATAAGACCTCAATTTAAAGACTGAAGGGAAAAAGTCTTAACAATCAAGGGTTTATGAAATTATTTTGACTAAAATTATGCTTCAAAGATTGAAATCTTGTAATTAGTGATAAAAACTTCTCTAAAAAGCCCTAAACAATAAGAAACCACAGCTGACCTTCTGCTCGCTTCAACGCATTCTCGGGATTCACAAAATTCACCATGTTCGAACCAAAATTTTAGCTGCTTCAAAGAATTCAATAGTATACCTGAAACACCACAAAACTTGTGAGTTGTGATAATTGCTACCGGCTAACAAATCATCAAAATCCAAATAAAAACAAACCATAAACTCTTACAAAGTAATCACACAAGCACAGAGAAAACATGCAAGTAATAATCTAATTCAAAACAATCTCAAATTCCCAAACAATCTAATTCCGAAAAGACACATTCAAATCAATCTCAATTTCCAAAATTTCAACGAACATGTAGAATCTACTATTTGACCTAAGAGAGAGAATGTACCTTAATGTCGCTAGATTTTCCAGCACGATACAGAATAGGTCATAGTGAAATGGTGTTTGGAGGGCTAACACAATGAACTTTGGCATAGGCCTAGTTTGGCCCCGAAATGATTAATTTAAAAGCAATTTACCTATATTGTGAGAATAATCAGCAGTGAAGTATTTGGTAAATTATTTTGCTTTTAATAGTGTTGTGAGTACAAAAGCAATGTTATTTGTGTTTAAGGAAAAGTGAATTGTAAAGAGAATTGGGAGAATAGTTGTGTCTTTCATTGATAATAGGAGCCCCTATATATAGGGAGTACAAGTACATAATCTTTGAATACAAGGAATCCTATTCTAATTAGAACTAGGAATCTAGAACATTCTCTCTTATTACAACTATAGAAAGTACTCCTAGTTTGATAAGGCACACAAAAGTCAAATATCCTTCAACACTCCCCCTTGTGCCGCTCAAACTTGATGTCGTTATGACACCATGGAACTTCTAACATTGCCTCGTTGAAAATCTTGCTCGAGTAATAAAAACCCTGTGGGACAAAAACAACCTCGAGAAGGAGAAAAAGAGTACAACACGCCCTTCACTCTTCGAGATCAAACATGTAGACATCATGCCTCCCCCTGATGTCGAGATCTCCGCTTGATTGCTACAATCATGGGAGTTTGGATAATTTCCTCATTCCAATACTCTTCACATGCTTCTCGAAAGTGGATTTAGGTAACGACTTAGTGAATAAGTCTACATTATTCTCTGATCAGATTTGATTCACTTCAATCTTTAAAAGTGTTTGTTTGTTGCTGATAAAAGAACTTAGGCGATATATGCTTGGTGTTGTCACCCTTGATGAAACCTTGCTTCATTTGCTCAATGTAAGCTGCATTATCCTCATAAATGCATGTAGGTTCATCTGTGGTAGACTTCAAACAACAAGTTCTTCGAATGTGTGCAAGGATTAAATTCAGTTTAGTCCCTCAAACTTTAGGCCAAACATCAGTTTGGTCCCTCTTCTTTTTTTTTAATCAAACTCATCCCTGATATTCCAAATTGCATCAACTTCGTCCAAAATTTGAATTTGACTCCGAAGATGATGTCATGCGCTGAGCTGGAACCGACAAGGAGGTCCCACATATCTGATTTTGAACCCACAAGAAGGGTAAAATGGACATTTCACATTTAATTTAATTTCTAATTTTTTTTCTCTTAGTTTCTCTCTCTCTCTCTCTCTCTCTCTCTCTCTCTCTCTCTCTCTCTCTCTCTCTCTCTCTCTCTCTCTCTTCTTCCTCTCTAGATCGACGACCACGAAACCCCTTCTACCACCTCCACCTCCACCCCCCTTCGATCTGAAGCTCCACACCACGCCGTCTCGCTCCTCGTCCTCCTCGGCGGTGTAGGCACAAGCTTCTCTAACTTCTCTCTATCTCCCCAAACCCGATTAAAGCCCTAATTTCTCACATTCACCCAATTCCATCAAATATCACCCACGGTTGGTTTCTCCATGACCTCCGAGTCAAGCTCCGGCGACGAAAACTTCGACCCAAAGCCCAACCAGATTGTAAAGTGAAGGAATCGAGCGAGGGTTTGGGGTGTGATGGAGGTGGTGGTATTCTGTGGGCGAGGACCGAATCGAAGCTGGAGGCCGACGGGCCAGCGAGCCCTAGTAGCAGCGGTTATGCCTGCAGGTGGGGTACCCCTGACCTCCGATCGCCGCCGCATATCTCTGGTCCATCCTCAGGTAAACAATCACAGAGACGTGCTTTGTTGGTTTTGTTATCTGTTGGGAACTCTGTTGTTTTGGGAGGCTGTGATTTGGATGTGCCCAGAAAGAAAAGGTTTTGGGTGTAGAGAGAAGATTTGGGGGCCGACCATTTCGGTTTGTTTGAATTTCTGGATTTTGCTTTTAGATTTTAGTGATTTGAAGTTGGGCTCATCTTACGATTTTATTTGGATTGGATTTAGTTTGCAATTTTGATTTTGGGAGAAGAAAATGGATATGATGTGCAGTTGGGGAGGGGGCGGTTTTGAGATTCATGGTGGGTAGTGGGAGCTTGTGAACTCTATTCATGGTGGCCGGCCGGTATTCATGGTGGCTGGTAATGAGAGAGAGAGAGAGAGAGAGAGAGAGAGAGAGAGAGAGAGAAGAAGATAGAGAAAATAAGAGAAAAAAAATTAGAGATTAAATTAAATGTGAAATGTCCATTTTACCCTTCTTGTGGGTTCAAAATCAGATATGTGGGACCTCCTTGTCGGCTCCAGCTCAGTGCATGACGTCATCTTCGGAGTCAAATTCAAATTTTGGACGAAGTTGATGCAATTTGGAAGATCAGGGATGAGTTTGATTAAAAAAAAAAAAGAGGGACCAAACTGATGTTTGGCCTAAAGTTTGAGGGACTATACTGAATTTAATCTTGTGTGCAACTATGGACCTTGACCATATGCACTCACGCACTGCTTCATGTAGAGAAATAATCTCTGCATGATTCGAAGAAACAGTGACAAGGGTCTGCTTTGTAGACCTCCAAGATATCGCGGTGCTTCCCATGGTAAAGATATAGCCAGTTTGGGAACAACCTTTGTGAAGGTCAGAGAGATACCCTGCATCAGCGAAACCCATCAAAACATCACCATCGTTTTGATTGAGAGAGAGAGGAAGCCGGCCATCCTTGGTAGCAATGGCAGTGCCGTGTATGGCGATGGTGACGACGACTCTTGAGCCTATGGATTCCGATTCAATCTTGTCGTCCATTCTTTTCTCTCTATAAGGATAAAACAAGCTCATATCTATCGTACCTTTTAAGTATCGAAAGATTGTCTTTACACCAGTCCAATGACGTTGCGTTAGCGCAGGGCTACATCTAGCCAACAAGTTCACAACAAATGAGGTGTCCGGTCTTGTATTGTGTTAAGTACAATAATTCGCCTATTGTACTTAAGTAAGCACTTCTGCTATTAACGCGTATTCTTTATCATCCTTGGGACAAAACGGATCCCTCTTAGGGTCAAGACTACGGATAACCATGGGAGTGCTTCTTGACTTGATCAAAATGCCTAAGCATTCATTGATAGCGTATTCAAGTTCACAATCTAGACAAAACCGTGTTCTCCCGAGGTGCTTCATCTCAAATTCGAATTTCAGGTGTTCAGCGGTTTCCCTTAACTCATTAAGGGTTCTAATTATAGTCATCAACATAAACCGCTACAATTGCAAAACCGGAACTTGTCATGGAAACGCGTGGGCATAGTTCATCATATCCCTTCCCAATCAAGTAGTCACTTTAGTGAACGTTTCAAATTCATTACAAACACGCTCCGTGGTCTAGAGCCACTTGATTTGGGTAAATGAAGCCCATCAGGGCCTTTCATGTATACTTTCGTATCTAGATCTCCATAAAGATACGTAATGACCACATCTCTAAGCTACATGTTCAGTTATTTGGAAACTATCAAACTGACAAAGTAGTGGAGTGCAATGACATCCATTACGACAGAATATGTCTCCTCGTTGTCAATTCCAGGGCATTTGTGAGAAGCCTATCGCCATGAGACGAGTCTAAAATCTCTTTTATCATCACGCTTTCTAACGAAGACTTATTTCTATCAACAGGTTTTATGTTAGAAGGTATCGGCATCTCAGCCCAAAATCCTTCCTCTTCGTTAGTGAATCCAATTCAACCTGGATCATATATTTTCATTTAGGCCAATTTTCTCTACGTTGGCAAGGTTCAATGTCATTGGTCTCAATAATCTCACGTCCTCATTTACACTAGTGTAGTTTGAGATCTCTATATTCTTAAGAATTGGTTCTAACATTGAGGCGTCCCCCAACGATGTCTCTTAGACATAACCACAATCCATAATATTCTCATGAGACGGATTTTGAGTATCAATGATCAATGGATCAGGTTGTGCCAAACTCGCTATCTTCCAAGGGTGAGAATCCATCAAACCTATGGGTCTCCTACGCTCTCTAGAGGAACCCACGGCCTGTGACACCATTATGCCACCTTGTGGCATCACCATGCCACCATCCATGGTGGCGGCTCCGTGCCCAGCTCCTCTGGGTGGTGCCATGTCCTTTTGAGAGGACATCAATCCTTGCAGGCATGTTTGCAGCAGGTATATGTGATCTTGTCACTTTTAGGGGATCGAGATGAGACACAGTGGGGATAGACCACGACAATTTCCGTCGTTCCTATTGAATGTTGACGTTCTAATCTCCCCCTAACGATGGGAAGACTGTTTCATCAAATTGACAATCCGCAAATCTAACTGTAAAGAGATCGCCTGTCAAGGGTTCTACATAGCAGACTTATAGTTAGAGATTTATATCCAAAACAAATATGTATTCATTCGTTGCTAATGATTCGTTTTGATTTTCTGTGACAGCGCGATTGGCACATAAACCGCGCACTCAAATATGCATAAGTACGAGATAACAGACTCGCACCCAGTCACTAGCTGTGAGGCAAAGAAAGGTGAGTGGTGATGGGTCGTAAACAAAGTAGCATAACTACATGCGATATTGCATAACCCCAAGTGGAAATATTGGTGCGCATTACCAATGTCTGGGCTACCATTGTAGTCGTTTAATGGTGGCTTTCTGCAAGAACATTTAGGTGTATACATGGGAATATGTTGCCTAACATCACACCCCAATGATATGCAATAGTCATTGAAAGACTTCGATGTAAACTTTCTAGCATTATCAAGTCGAATTGTCTGAATGGGATGATCTGATTAGTGAGCCCATAGCCATATGATCTGGGCCAGGAGTTTATCATAAGCAGCATTATGAATGGACAATAGTGCGACATGTGACCAACATGCCTGCGCATCAACCAACACCATAAAACATCTAAACGGTCTGCAAGTTGGTTGAATCGGTCCGCAGAATCCCTTTGAATTCTATGAGAACACACGTGTCCTTTGCATAGAATGGTCTCGATCTTAATTTAGCTAAAAAGCAGGCTTTGTAGAAGGAAAGATAGGCCTTAGAAGCAACCAATGAGGATTTTAGTTGAGCCACAAAGTCATAATTGACTTGAGAAGTGGATAAGGGAGTCAAAACTCCTCATTTGGCGTCAAAGCCAAGGAATTACCACAGGGGGTAGGCGGCGCTTGCATTATCCGGTCAGTGGTGGACGCCGCCATGAGGCGTGGCGGCGGTCCTTTTCTCTCCTTGAATCGATCTTTGATTTGTACTTCTCTTCGTTCTGAAGAAATGATGTCCATGTATTAAAGAATCATCATATCATGATCTGGATATCCCAAAGGGTCTTGCCAAAGCCTATATGTGTTAGAATCCCAAAGGTCATCTCTTATGACGTTGTTGGATTCAATTACTCGAATAGTGGTTACATATAACCCACTAGAGCGACATATAAGCTTCTCTAATACTCGTAGTCATTAGAGCTAATGCAAAGGAACTTATGTCCATTCTCACTATGTGTTTCCACATGAAAACCGTTGGCTCTAATATCTTTGAAATAATAAAGTTTGAATTAAAAAATCGACACTTTATTAATAATAGCCAACGATTACATCAAAGTTTCTGACCAGAATCTAATCCAAAATAACTATAATCAAATGTAGACAAATAGTAGTCACTCAATTCTTTCGGTAACTCCAATTTGGTAACGACCAGGTAAGGTAAGGCAAGATTTTGGTGGAGTAATGCTCGCTTGTAAAACCATTCTCTCAAATCAAACGTTTCCTAGACATCGCAATTAATTGGATGGGCCTAATTGTGAAAGAGTTATAACTATTGTCATTTATTGATTTAAGGCACAATGCCATTGCATAAATTCTTGGAAAAAGAAGACAATTTAATCAAAATCTGGGGCATCAACATTGTTGTTTCCCTCGACAGATTTGAAGTCTGCAATAATGAGATTGACGTCATTGTCATCTCCATCTTCTCCTTTAGCTACAAGATAAGCCTCATGCTCTCTCATATCTTTATACACCTTGTATTGTGCAGCTTGTTTTTCACTTGCATTACAATGCTTAAACCAATGCTCTGAAGATCCACATCTTATAGCATACCTCACCCATTAATTGAGATGCACTTTGTATATTTGGATGTCCCTTAGGGACATTGGTGGCTGCACCACCACGGCCGGCGGCTCCGACTTTGCCTCTCCCACTCTGGCCAACATTCCCACGTGTCCGCGCATCAATCTGGAAATTTCCTTCCTTTGTAGGACAGTTGTATGGACCCACACGTTCATTTTGTTGTCCCTTAATTTTAGGGTTCCGCTCCTTGCGCCCTCCTTTAGGTGCGCTATTATAATTCACCTCGTGAAAGTTATTTGTTCCAACGGGCCTTAAATTATAGTTTTTCACGAGTATATTGTCATGTTTCTCAGCAACTGACATATCAGTGATAAGCTGATGAAACCTCGTGATCCGTCTAGCATTGTAGTTAAGCCTATATTGATTTGCAACCATTAATGCTGAAACGAGGAAGCTTGAGAGAGTTTTCTTAATTAATTCTTGTTCCGTGAGCTCTACTCCACATAATCCCATTAGTAGTAAGGTGATTCGTGACGTTATTCACCCATCAGTGATAACCAATGTCATTTGAATCTAGTTTAGTGAAGTCAAGTTTTTGCAGGTTTGCATTCGACATTCAAAAACGAAGGAGAATAAATTAGTTTCGGAGTATAATACTTCCACGACAACTAATTAAGGATTTCTGAGCCTCTTTGCTACCAAGAAATCATTTTTCCAAGAAATTTGGATTGGACCGAAACAATGATGTTTGAATGGTCAATTTTCGATGCTTACGAACGCTCTTAGTTCGTAGTTACGAACACTCTTAGTTGGTAGTTTAGCGTGAACTCCCATGGTTCCGCTTTTATAATTCGAAATCACGTTACAAGAAAGGTAGGATGTAGGAGAAGAGATTTTGGAAGTCCCCGAGTACAAGAAAACAAAAATTGAAGAAAGCAGGAACTTTTATAAAAACTTGGTGTTTTCTTGTTACCTGATCTTGCTTAGCGAGGCTGACTCACGCGCGTGTTGATGCAAGCATTCGAGGCTAATCCGATTTTGTGTAGGCGTGCAAGAGGTGCGCAAGTAAGCACGGGCGGCGGGGCAGGGAGGCGCACTAGGTAATCCTAGGGTAGGGTTCTAGGGTTTCATAGCTTAGAATGATATTTTGACTTCTGATTTAGGGTTAGGGCTCGTCCTGATAACGTGTTTAAGGAAAAAGAGAATTGGGAGAATAGTTGTCTTTCATTGATCATAGGAGCCCCTATATATAGGGAATACAAGTACATAATTTTTTAGTACAAGGAATTCTATTCTAATTAGAACTAGGAATCTAAAACATTCTCTCCTATTACAACTATAGAAAGTACTCCTAGTTTGATAAGGCACACAAAAGTCAAATATCCTTCAACAGTTTGGTGAATTTTATACCAAAGAGGACATGGAAAAATTAAGGAATTAAGACGAGATTAATTGAGATTAATTTTATTTCTTGATAAGTAGTAACGACATTTGAGATTTTTTTCAGAAAATTCTATTGAAGTGAATCTTCAATTTATTGACTCGAGAAGTATGCGTCACAAAAATCCGTGGTAATTTCCGTGAAACCTTTCGGATGTCAAATCTATTTATTACGAATTTCGGATGTTAGGGAATTAAGAAATTTATTTTGAATAAAAGAAATAATTGTGGTGCGATCTTGACCGTTTGTTTCATCATTGCTCCACTTTGGCCGCTAATCTGGGCCTTTAATTACATTAGGATCTGATCAAATGGTCCAGAAGATCCCAGAAGAGTTTAGATCACGCGACCCGTTTCGTAGCACAGACCTGCCCCGGTTGTAACTCCTGACTCCGACCACATACCAGCGTCGGAGTGACGACGTTCCATTTGTCTTGACGGCGTCTACATCTTCCTATATTTGGTTTCTCCAAAGAAGAAAGGTGGAGTCGATTCAAAACCCAGAAATTTTTGGTACTTTCGGCAGTTTTCTTCAGTGGAGTCGCTGATGATGACAAATGAGGTAAGAAAGTTAATCTACTCGTGAAGCTCTACTTGCTATAATTGGAATTCAGTTTTGGTTGAGTTTTGAAGATGGGTGATTTGGGTAGAATTGAAAATGTTGTTTGTAGTGGTAGCTTTAATTGGTTTCTCTGGGTAACTTTCAATCTATAATTCATGTCTTTGAATGCAACTTGACATCTGGTTGAATTGTGAAGTTGATGGAATTGGATGAGGCAATATAGGTAAAGCTAATAACTTATCTCAACTTCTTAAATCTCTTAATCCAGAAGCAACAGTATAGCAGCTTGTGAATTATATGTTGGGAAGTGGAAGATTGAATTATAATCAGCAACCTATTGTTTTACCAAACACTCAATCTGACTTAAATTAATAAATAAGCAGCTTAAGCTGCCTAAACCTCGGGGCCAAACTGGGCCTTAGTAATAAGCTAAAGTGATTTCTAGATGATACCTAAACAGCTAATTGATCTAGTATTATTTTTAAATTATTACGTGTGAAAAGAAGCTTGTATAAGTATCTAACTTGCTCGTGAATTTTCGTGTAGCAACAGAGATAGCTGCATTGTTCTAATACTCATTTACTTGATTATAGCAAATCTCTACTACTATAAATGGAGGCCCTTTTTTTGTGTCAAATGGCTTCACAAAATTTTAAAGTGCCTATAATACCCTTCAATAACATAATTATTAAATTAAGTTAATAAAAGGGAAAAACTCACAAATAGTATCTGAACTATAGGCCGCTAATAACTTTCGTACCTAAACTTCAAAAACTATCATTTTGGTACCTGAACTTTTCACCCCGACCCAAGATTCATACCTGGGATCCACTTTGCCGTTAACGGTGTTAACTTTGTAAGGGTAAATCTGTCTTTTCACTTGCAGGAAGAGAGAAAAAAAAATTATGAATAGTATCCATGGTAAGAGAAATGAACAGTGAAATGACAGATTTACCTTTGTAAATTTAACACCGTTAACGGCAAAGTGGATCCCAGGTATGAATCTTGGGTCGGGGTGAAAAGTCCAGGTACCAAAATGATAGTTTTTGAAGTTGAGGTACGAAAGTTATTAGTGACCCATAGTTTGGGTACTGTTTGTATTTTTTTTCCCTTAATAAAATACAAATAGATAAAAGTGTAAATTGAAAAAATAGCCAAACCACCACTTTTTTATATCCAAAAAATAAATAACCACTATTCTTTTTAGTCGATCTATTTTCCATTATATCACCCGCGAGAAACGCAGGCACATTGCCGGTGAACAATAATGCTAGGTTTCGCACATTGATGGGGAGTATGGATGATGTATCTGCATGAACAAAATTCTTGTGAATACTGTCTCTCTCAACTCATTCCAATAATAAGATCGCATCATATAGCGATCATACGTATTAGATAAAGTAGGATGGGCGTCTATCTCACAAATCTTGCAATATTTGTGAAAATTGTATTATCTTAACTCGTTGCCGGAGAAACTCTAAATCCGATTCAAGTTTAGTCGAGGCAACATTAAACCCATGTTGTTATCCATTGGGCTTTCTCAAGAGCCCAGATTGCATGGGGATTCGTCATCCGTACACAAAGGCCCCAACAATCTTCAACCTTTCAAAGTTTGATTTTCAACCGCCAATTATCCATTTCCTCCTCAAAACCACTACTAGCCATGAAGGAAGTCTCCAAACCTCAAACCTCTCCATCACCATCACTCTCTCCTCCTCCTTAATCCATTCCCTCCACATGGCCACGTGTCTCCCCTTCCGCGCCATCCCCTTCAAACCCAACACCTCCTCCTCCTCCTGCCGCCCCGCTAAAATCACCTGCTCCTCCGTCACCGCCCAATCCCGTCTCGCCAAGCAAGACCTCCTCGCCCTCATCGCCGACCAGGACCGCGGCCTCAAGACCCAGACCGACCCCACCAAACGCGCCTCCATCATCAAGGCCATCGACGCCCTGGCCGATCTCGGCAACGGTACCGTCACCACCGGCAGCGACCTCTCCGCCACGTGGCGGCTGCTGTGGACGACCGAGAAGGAGCAGCTCTTCATCATCCAGAACGCGTCCGTGTTCGGCACGCGCGCCGGCGACGTTTTGCAGGTCATCGATGTTGACCGGAAGGTCCTCAACAATGTCATCACTTTCCCTCCCGATGGTGTCTTCTTTGTTCGCTCCACTATCGAAGTCGCTTCGCCGCAGAGAGTGAATTTTAGGTAGACTCGAAATTGATGAAGTTTTCAGTCTAATTCCGATTGATTAAGTTTAACTATGAATTTGTTATGTGCAATTGGAATTGGAATTTGGATTTGTAATGCGATTTTGGATGCATCATATATAGTGTAATTTTGAAGAGGCAAACTTGTTTGGAAATTTGGGAACTCTTTGTTTTTTTTTATTTTTTGGCTCTGTAGTAATGTAGTAATGTGTATGGTGTTTCTTAATATATAAATCAACAATGCTGGTTGTTTTAGGTTTACGAGTGCGGTTCTACGAGGGAAGAGCTGGGAGTTTCCGTTGCCGCCGTTCGGCCAGGGCTGGTTAGTGCTTTCTTTTGTGAAATTAGCTAATAACAACTGATTTCTGTATAGGTAGAGATTTTAGAATAGAAGTCACTAGTGATTGCTTTATTTTGGCACTGATATTCATGGTTGTCTCCAATTGTTTTAATTAACTTTTGTATATTTTGAACATGGTTTATGATGTTACAAAGGTTTGTTTTCAATCTAGGCTAAGTTATCTTATGTTGCCAATTATGTTTAGAGTTGCTTGTTGTTTTATCCAGTCTCTCTGAGTTCATTAACAAGGCGAATCTGTGAGAGTAGAGATATAGGTACATTCTGGTACTTTTATCTCATAATGTAACAAATGGAAACAGAATAACAAGTGGCAATAATAGGCCATAGAGCTGGAATTGCTTACCATCTCTTTACCCGTCACTAGCTGACTTCACTTTTTAATTCCGGCTTTTTCCAAATCATTTGTAATTAATCTGAAATGAAACTGCTGGTTCAACTTTAGCACCAAAAAAAAAAAAAAGAACTGAAAATACCTTGGCGACCTTGCTTGAGAGTTAGAAAAGAAACAGTTTTAATAGGCAATATTTATATGCCAGCACATCAAAAATACATCTTGCCATTTACACATCACATGTTTCAGTTCAAGGTGCCATTTAACATGTTTTGAGACTTCAAATATACCGAGTCATTTCCTCACGCTACTGGAGCTAAATTTGCTATATTGGCAGAAAATTTACATTTTATAACTCAAGTTTATGTTTATATGAGGGCATTAGATTCCTGTATTATTAACCATCTCAGCCTACAGTCTTTGCTCTAATAATTCTCAACTGCTATCATCCCATCTTATGTTCAGTTGATTTTGCCTCCAAGCGCTAACGAATGGGATCATTGGACTTCCATTTTATGATTCAGTGGTCATTTCTGTTGTGTGGCAAAGTTATTTTTGGATAATTATTCTTAGGAGCAAAGGTGCTGGTTTTTTGATTAATTTTCACGTGCTATGCTATGGTCTGAGACTTCGCGATGTTTATCTTTGATAATTTAAGATCAAATGAATCATCATTTGTTAAGGAACTGGTTTTGAGATGTATTCTGTAATTTACGTTGATGACTTTCTTATTTGTATAAATCTTTCTCATGATCTTTATTATACTCTTTTCCTGTCAAACATTTTACAAACAACCCTCTGCACACTTGGGCCTGCATGCATCCTCTTTTTTTATTTTGATGTTATGGCAGGGGCTGCTTCATTTTTCTATCCCTGTTTTAGTCTCGATGCTATCAAGGGAATCTTGTTTTATATAGGTTTGAGTCTGTGCACCTTGATGATGAGATTCGAGTTGCAAAGGATATCAGAGGAGACTATTTGGTTGTAGACCGTGCTCCCTATACTTGGAAAGAATGAAGATGAGGAAGTTTGCTAGACTTCTGTTGGTGGGATATCAATTAATGTGAGTACACATCTCATATAGTCATACCCGTTTGATATCTTCTTAGTTTAGTTCTCATTTGCGAGTTTTATGGTGCGGCTTGGAGTTCCTTTGGAAAAAGATGTGGGCTTCCTTTTTAATTGGAGATATAGTGTTAGCGGACTTTTATGGGCATCCATTTTACTGAAATGGGTCTGCTTATTCCTCTAGGCAACATCTGTGACAAGTGCTGGAAACCTGACTGTAGAGCCTTCTTAAGTGGTTCTGTACTTTGTGAATCCCCTTGTTATTCACAAGCACTTTCCAAAACTATTTTTTTTTATCTTAAATTTCTAAAATCCCTTGTTTTAAGTTCCGTGATTAATTTATGGAGTTCACCTATAAACAAAATTGCCTCCAGTTGGGTTGCGGAGAAAGAGAGTAGTACTGAAGCCTCGAGATGGTTAAATGATACCTTGAATTAAAACATCATA
>LYNE01000405.1:30393-61439 GCA_001662545.1 Rosa x damascena | reverse complement strand
ATACACACATCTCTCTCGAAAAAAACCCTAGAAAGCGACTTTGAGAATGTCGTGGCTAATTGTGCCTGTCACGCTGCAAGTCAGCGCTGGCACTGGCTTCTGGCCTCGCCGGCGTGCGTCGAATGCGGCCGGACAGGAGTTTGATATTTCCAGTGTTCGGAGAGGGGACCTGAGGGGATTCCATCATCCTGATTTTCTGTTCAAGGTGGTTTCTGCACATGTTGGGGGTTCGCGACTGACAGTGGTGGCCGGGTTCGTGGCTGGGATGCAAACCCAACCCGGATTCTGGATATGTGATTGGATCCGTTGGGATCTTGTTGCAGGTCCACCGGTGGTGGGTTGTGGAGTGAACTCGAACCTTGAAACAAGTTGCTTGACGGCGGCGCTGGTTAGGATCGTTCTTATGGAGGGCGGTGGTGAGACTAGGGAAGGCGACAGTGGGAGAGGACTTGATCTCCTTTTTGGAATGGAGCGATAGAGGTGTGGGATCATGGTGGTGAGGAATAATCTATGCAGGTTCCTTGTCGGCAATGTTGTCAGGGTTCGAGAGAGGCGGCGACGCGATGAGCTCGGTGGTGCGCTGGTGGTGGCTGGCCTCCATGTGCAAGGATTGTCTTGGGTTGGGTTCAGTTCTTGGGCCCTTCGGTCCGTGCTCCAAGTGTGGGCCTGTTCTTGGTCTGGCAGTACTTGTGCCTAGGGCCTCACCCTAGGTCCAATAAGTTTTATTTCCTTTAATGTTGCTTTTTATTTCTGTTATTTAGTTTATTTGCGCTATTTGCTAGCAATAAGTCCCTACAGGTATGTAGCGCTAGTTAGGCTTTGTGCCTGTGTGTGCACTCTAAGTTTCTTGTCTGCTCTAGGTAGGCACGAGTTCCTTACTTCGTCAAATGGTCGCTACCGCCTAGTGACAGGGTGAGACTAAGTGTCGTCGGATTTATTCTCAGGCGGCAACATAATAGGAAAACTGTACTTATGTAATTATGTCAGCTATAAAGTAGGGTGAAGTGAAGCACTCATATTCATTGTCAATCGATAGAAAACCCTTAGAAAATTCACAAAAACTTCAGCCTTCTCCCTTCAACAATTGGTGGCCCAACCGTCTTTCTTGATGTTCTAGACCTCTGTACAACTTCTGTTTCATCCTCCTCCTCTTCTAATTCTTGATTTTCATCAAAATAACTCAGGTACTTCACCTCTTCCTTTTTTGCCATCCTATCAAATGCCTTATTTAACTCTAATACTATGTCCAATATAAGGTAAGTGAAATTCCACCTTGGTTGAACATCCAAAATGCAAATTTTTTTCACATTCCAGCTTCTTCTTATCCACACAGTTCTTAAATGCATTTGTTCTAGCTTGAGATCTTCTCACATACCTAATAACATTTCTAATTAAAGCTATTGACCTCTCCATTATATGCAAACCAGACCTCACAATTAAATTCACAATGTGAGCTAAACATCTCACATGCATAAACCTGCCTCCACAAATTGGCTTCCTATCCCAACTTAACATTTTCTTCCTAACATACTCAATAGCGTACTTACTTGCAACTGCATTGTCTACATTAATTGTCAAAACTCTATCAATGGTCCACTCAATCAAGGCATTCTGTAAGATTTTACTTATGGTAGTGCCATGATAGTTTGAAATTACACAAAACTTTAAGACTCTTTTGTGCATTTTCCAACCATAGTCTATAAAATTGGTTGTGACGACCATGTAATTGATGTTTTGACAACTAGTTCATGTGTTTGTTGTTAAACATACACAATGCAACTGCAATTCACCCTTCAACTTATTCATTTTTGCTTCATACATCTTCAAAAAATTCTTCACAATAACCTTCCTACATGGCACCTTAAACCTTGGAACAACTACATCATAAAAGTGCCTAAACCCAAACCTTTCAATGGCACTGAAAGAAGCTAATCTTTCACTATCATTCTAGTAGCAGCATCTACACAATCCTCCTAACTCCAAGTCTTACTAGTTAAAATTTTTTTTACCATCCACCAAATCAGTACTTAAGACTTGTTGTCCCTCTTCTAAATCAAATCTACCCGGATAACCCTTACAAATGAGCTCAATTTGTTTCCTAAGTGAGCTAGTGCCATTGTCTGATTATCTCTAGAATCACATGCTAGATGGGTAGGGCAATACTTAATTGAGCTCGTTTTGTGCTCCCAACAAGCTCCATCAACCACCTCAATAAGCGGTTGATCAAACTTGGTGAAGTGCTCCCAAACTTCTTAACGCACTACTGCAGCTTTTTTCTCCCTCTTCCTTTTGAAACTCTCAGCATTTTTTTTTTTTTAACTTTCTTCCCTCTCAGAGCAATTTCTTGCGCAATAGTAGTTTGTTCTTCTTCTTCTTCTTCTGATGCACTTGGAGCAGCTTCAACTTCTTGCTCCTTCTTCCCTCTCAGAGCAGTTGCACTTGCGGCCACTAATTCATGACCAACTAGACTTGGACTTCAATCAGAAGCCATTGATGAATAGATTAATTGAACTATAGAAGACTAGAATCAATTAAGCGAAACTATGAAGGGTTTGATTGGTTAAATGAAAAAAGTAAAACTGGAATCTCAAAAGTGAATGGTTTGAATCGAATACTAGAATCGAAGACTTGATGTTGATGGATTTAGGATTTTAGGGTGTTGTTTAGGGTTTTTCGAATAATTGGGGAAGAACTGGAGGAGAGAATTAGAAAGTTTAGGTTTTAGATCGTAAAAATGAGAGAGGGAAATCTGCATTCTGTTCGTGTTTATATACCTAGTACTAATGGGTTCGGTTCCTTGGTTCCTTGATGTGTTCCACTACTGGAATTGAAACTGAACAGCAATTGTTGATACCCAAAAAATCAATATTCATGCCCAATAGTTGTTTGAGGCCTAAATACAAATATAAATGTGCAAAACTACAAATTATGGGCTTTAATAGCTTAAAGCCCATTATGCTAGAAAGAACTCTTGATTGCAATTCACTCTCGATCCTGCCTTATTAAGTGTCATGCCACGCACGTGGACCCAAGCCACAATCATGCTCTTGGGGCTTACAAGATTGGGTGTGGTGTGGAAGGTAACGGAAGTACATGAGGCCCATTCTTGATTTTCAATTGTCGGTGGTTTTGGACTTGGGACCAAAATCCAGGCCCGACAATCTAAATCCTTACATGGGCATGCAAAGAAGAGAGAATAACCCATTTGCCTAAACATAGTCATATGCCCTACCCATAAAACTAATAGCTTTTCCAGCCGACGGTTTATGCCTTTACCCCGCAATAATTCATCTTCTTTTACGACTACAAAGTCTCAATCAAATTTCTTATTTTATTTATTCTCAGTTCTAGCTTGCTACAAGCTATTCCAAAAGTACTGTGCAACTCTCCCAATGGGATACAGCCACATAACAACTCTTCCCCATAAATCTGCTACTCAAATCCCATAATTCAAGCAAACTAGTACAACCACACCACCCCTTAGTCATTTGGTTATTGCCTTGTTCTCCGGATTTAACTTTAACATTATAGTTCTCTTTCAAAGTCCAATAGCTTTCTCCCATGAACATGTATCTTTGCCTCACCTCCTCTAGCCTATAAATTAAGGCTTCTAGTTGCTGCAAAGGCATCATACAACCTCCAGGAATACAACCCACAAGCTGCAAGCCACAGAGAATACATCCTCTAAACAACACACCTTTCAAGCAAGCCTCAAGCAACAAGCCAAGCATTCCCAACCTTCAATCTAAAACCATTTTCAAGCTCTAGCTTATCTGCATGTATACCCATAAGCCATCCCCAAAAAACCATTCCTTCTTCACTGCAGGAGGCAATACCGTAGCAAACCTCTCACCGCAACAATTCTCTCACCTTCTGCAACTCATGTGCTTCCAGCTCCCACGCTACATGCCTTCTTGCAAGCCGTTTTATATATTTCTAGTTCATCTATCAAAGCTATATAAGTTTCTACCTCACCATCACCAGAAGCATGTCACCGCAGCAGGCCAACCATACTGCAGGGAATAAGGAAAGACGCTACAAAGCTTTCTTGAAGCTTTGGACCCAGTTCCTGAACTCAGAAGGGGTAAACAGAGGAAATCAACCCAATCAAGCAATCCTAGCAGCCTCTGTACAAATCCACCCCAACAGCAATATATACTCTTTCTTTCATATTTGAGAATTCTGAAGTCTTGGAACCGCAGTTTTCGGTTCGATTCTTGCTGTTCTTCGGTTTCTCGGGTCTAAAGTCTCAGCCTTAGAAAAGTTGAGATATTATGGGCAATCGAGAGACAAATTTTAAAGGAAAAACGTGTTGAAATAAACAATAAAATAATACTAGGTGAGTTAACATTTTGGATACCACATGCATCTCATTTTATATAGCATCTGATGTAACACAAAGTGCAACCTATCAGAAAATTTTATTAAATGACTTGGTTATGCCACATTAGCTACTACATAAAATGAGATATATGTGGTACTAAAAAAAATGATTCACCTAATATTATTCAAAATGATATTAACTTTAAAAATATATTAAAAAAATCTTTAAGGGAAAATGACAGAATTCTTAAGATATAACTTGGTATAAATCATAGCAATCCTTGTCTATTTCAGAATTTTCTTAGGGTTTGATATTTTAATTTTTAAATGTGGATAGGTAAGAATAAAAGGGATATATATATATATATATATATTTTTTGAGAATAATAAAAGGGATATTTTAGAAACTTAAAAGAAAACAAAAATGAGAATATTTAGGTGACAACAGCATCTCCCCTAAAAATAAAATAAAATAAAAATAAAGTAGCCCCCCGGTAATTGGAGGCCCAAACGGGTACCCAAATCCCAAGAAAGCAAAAGCAGACCAAAAGGTAAAACCGGACCCACCCGATACTTATCAGCAACACGAGGTCCAAATGTTATATGTGCCCACACACACGTCTTGCACATTCCGGTCATTCCGGACCGTCCGATTCCATTCCTCTCAATTGTAGCTTTCAGTCCTTGTTGGACCGTCCTGATTATCGTGCTCTCACCCCCTAATTATACCTGCGGAGCACTGTAGCACACTTTCCCTATCAAGACTTTGCTTTATGCACTTTAAACAAAGGTAACAAAAAGGCACTGTCCGTGGAATTTATTGGAATTCATGAAATTATCCGGCACAATTAATATAATGACGGATAGATCCCCAGCCCTTTAACGACAGCAAAAGGTTCTGAGTTGACCTTTTAATTTTTGTATTCCTTTTATTTTTTATTTTTTATTTTTTATATTAAAGACTATATTTACCTTATTCAAAAAAAAAAACACCTTTTGCCACGGCTTGGAATGCCTACCCCTACCTCCAATCTAAAAGCGCGTGATACCACTCTCCACGTACAGGTTGAGAATTGAGCCACATTCTACTTGTATACAAAGGAATAATTTAGCTAATAGCTATCCTTGTAGACTAAAATAGAACAAATATGATGGCAAAATATCTCAAGGAGTCAAGGCCCTGTTTGGATTTTTTTTTTCCAATAATTTCATTCGATTTTCGTCGAGCATGTTATCAGTCAAGTTAACATATTCACTAATCGATCGTACTGTTGTGTTCGGATAATTTTTCTATTTATTTATTGTACGTACATACAAGAGATTGAAAAACTCAAAACAATTTTAATTATGACAATGCCACCATACTAGTTCAAGACACGAAATAATTACTCATCGTATACATCTCACGAAAGTGAGAGGGTTTTATTATACATATATGTCTGCATGTTTTAAAAATACTAACATTTAGTTATACAGTTCGTATTTTAAAAAGGTTAAGTAGGAATGTACATTTTTCTTCGTCAAAACAAAAACAATAATAACAAAACAAATCCTCAACTACAACTGAAACCAAATTGGTTAGAGTTAAACATTTGTATGTGTATGCCTCGTTTTGATAGTTCTTATGAGGCTTGAAAGTTTGAAGTTAGCAAGTTGAGCTAATGTAAATTATGTGATTATTTTTTAATAAATATCACAAATATTCTTATAGTGTGAGTGGCTCTAACTATAATTTTATGGTAAAACAATTTTAATAACACCACCAATCGGATGAGCACTATATCAATTTAGTCAAAATATCACAATCCGCCTAATCATGTCTACGTTCGTATCTTCTACATATCAGCGCAAAAATTATACTTTCAAGTTGAATTTTTCAATATTAGTATATTCGTCACTTAGAAGACAATTGTAATCAAACGCATGCCTTGTATGAGATTGAGTTTATTTTTACTAGTTTTAGACTTCAACAAAAGGTTGTAAGAGTAAAATTGTGTATTACCTGGCCTTACCATAGAGATGAATCTACCTTTTGTGTTTACGATATATGGATTATGAAAATCTGTTTGATTCATCTTTCAGACCGACCAAACAGGTATCTCAAATGCATGCCACCACACATATTCAATTGAACTAGTTGTGTAGCACATAATATAAAAAACAACAGCATGCCAGCAACCACATCAAGATGTAAAGTGCAAGTAATTTATATCATTAGAAATGACAGATCTTTCCAGTCGATGTAATATAGTTGTTAGTGTACGATGAAATCTGAAACTGTGTTCTAGAGTTCTCAACTTCCTACACATGATATAACATGCATCTTGTTCTAGATCGCGTTCATCACACTCCACTGTTGAGGAGCGTAGTCATAGGCATTTGTTACATGCCAATTACACAGGCAGATGTGGACAATGAATAGCAAAAAGATACGATACGAAGCAAGCCCATCCGGGGACACAAGTGTCATTTTCTCACCTCTAGTTATTTTAAGGTTCACCTCTCTTCTCCCTCCCGCCCTAACTGAAAACGACTGCAAGCAACCTGTGGCCTACCTGTGTATGTATAAAATATATATCCAAATTGTTATTATTTTACAGAAAAACTAAATTATATTAACATTTATTTCATGTATAAATATGGCATTCACAAACCGACTCATCTCAACCATTACTCCTCTCTTTGTATTTAACTCTCGCCCCTTCTTTCTCTCTCTAAGACTCTTAAGCTTTCTCTTCACTTTGTAGTCGTCTCTCTCCCACTCTGACTCACTCTTCCTCTCTCTGCTTGGATTTGGATTCTGGGTTTCTGTTTCTTCTGCGTTTTGATCAACTGAAGCTTCAGATCGTCGTCAAGCTTGAACAAGAAGATGGTGGATCGTCTTCAAAGCGTTTGCTGCATGTGCGGTGACGTGGGTTTTCCTGACAAGCTCTTCCGCTGCAACAAATGCCGCAACCGCTTTCAACACTCGTATGGATTTCATTTCATTCATCTCCATCATTTCATTATCATCGTCGTCTTAATTAGTAATTACCTATCCATGTATGGGGGTGTATATATGTCTGAGTCTGTATATAGAAGACATCGTATGCATATTTGGATCATATCATCATTATATATCATCATCGTGTTTGATAGGTACTGGTAACTGAATAGGTAGAAAACCCATCTCCATAAAACACCCACCCAAGTCCCAACTAACCTATATTATTATGGTACCATCACCATGCATGATGATTCTCATCATGGGGCTTATATACCACATATCATCCATATGTAGACATGTTTATAATGCTAACTATAAGCATGCTAGTGATCTTAGTGTCTAATTAATGCTAATAAAGATGAAGATAGAAACATTGACTAATTAAGCAAATACCCATGTGAATTTGTGTTACATTTTGTGCTTGAATTAATCTGTGGTCAATTTAATTAGGTATTGCAGCAACTACTATAGTGAATACGCGGAGCCGATTGAGCTATGCGACTGGTGCCGAAGTGAAGAAACAAGCACGACTAGGCACGGCGGTGGCAACTCTTCTAAGAAATCGGCAGCTTCTGCGAGCCGGTCGGAGTATTCCGGGGACAAGATCAAGCAACACGATCATCATCAACCCCGTGATCAAGAGATGGGTGGTAGCGGAGAGAAAGCGACCGCCGGTAAGAACAGTAGCAGCCCTGGGCCGTCCCCGAGAACCGCTACTCGCAGGTACAAGCTTCTCAAGGATGTAATGTGTTGAGTGTTAAAAGAAAGGGCTTGTGTTTTACAGAACCAAATGTTTGTTTTATGTAAGTACGTACGTACTCACGTACTACTAGCTAAAGCTTGTTTAATTTCCGTGGAGAGTGGTTTGATCTTTGAGTTCTTCTCTTTCACTAATGTGCTATGTTTTTCAGTACGCTGTTAATAAAATAAGGTAACCTTTGTTGGGATCAGAATCATCATGATCGATGAACACATAGCATGCATGAACCTTTATTTTTATATCCGAAATAAGCATAAAATTAAAAACAGATTTCTGGGTTCTGTAAATTTTACCCAATTGATATCTACTTGTTTGTTCTGGGAAATTTGGAGGGGTTTGGATATAGTCTTTTTTGCGTGGGTACATATAGAAGGAGATGATGATTGATCGGTATTTTGTGTAGGGTTTGTCGTGTCTGTCTGTTACAGCAGAGACTTACACCCTCATTGCTTTGTTGAGACTCTTAAGAAAGAAGAATTGAATGCTCTACTGGGATGCCTTCTTGCCAAAGAATTCAGAGTACCCAAAGCCTGCTGCTAGCTATTAACTTTTCACAGATTCATTGAAAGCCCCTTTAATAGATTTCTAGCTAGGCCCTCCACACTCCTCTCTATTATTGTTCCAAGCAAAATTAAATCCAAAAAACACAAAGGAAAAAGTGAGTGCTTGGAATGAGAAGCTAGCTAGTAGGAGATGTGAATGAGATGTTTTAAGTGGTGGATGTTGTTGGTTGTTTTTTTTTTTTCTTTGACAATGGATGTTGTTGGGATCTTAGCCATTCATTTCAATCAAGGGAATTCTTTGATCTTTTCTTCTTCCTAGACATGCTTTTCTTTGTAGTACTGTGTTGACCCATAGTTTTATGAAATATCCACGTCTCTTGCTCCACTGTACCTGCTTTGGCCATTTATGAGAAACCAACAAAACTCCTTCTCATTGGGGTAGACTCTTAAATTGACAATGAAGCCATCCTCTCCAATAAATCTCTTTTTCTTCTTGCTTGCTTCTTATAATAATTGTTTCCTAATCTTGTAGTGATGATCAAGAAGTTAATAATACAAAGCATGATGACTCACACCCAATAGATGTTTCTTCCTTCCATAGGTCCACACTTCCCTTTCTTTCCAAACGGTCATTAAGATCAGTCACATGGTTGCTTCAGCTTCATACCTTCAACCTCTCCTCTTATCCAACTTGTAAGCGAAAAACTTGTATCAATTATAATATGTGTAGGATCTAGCAAGAGACACATGCAATAATGCTATTTTCCATGTGTTAATAGAATCCTAGCTTCTATATATTCATTTTAATTATCCTTTAATCTGCTCTATTCTGAGCTATACTTATCGGTAATTAACAAAGAGTTCATGGCTGAAATACGCTAGCTGGTTAGTTACTAGTCTTAAGCATGAGATGATATTTATAAGGATATATATGATCACTATCGCCCAAGATCCATGGCATTTTATTTCTATGATCGGATAAATTCATCAAATTGGCTACATCTACTATTCTGAAACATTTCAATGAATATCCTAGAAAGTTTAATTGCTCAACTTTTATTTCCTTCAACAAATATTGCATAGTTATCTAAGAGCAACTCCAACGGCTTATCTATAATTTTTGTATTATAGGGAAGCAAAAATCAAAACTTTAAGCAATTTTTCTTATCCAATTCTAACAGATTCCTTATTTTATAATCAGAATTGTGTTTTCTATTTTTCTTTGTTCTCATGATTAATTCAATCCACGACCTAGCTCTGCTAGGGCTTTGAGCGTTGCCGCATCTGGTGGTGGCGGCTCTCACACCTACTCCATTTTTATGGACAAAACTGCAGGCCTAGTCCTGCTGTCTTTCTTTTGCATCTCTTTTGCTGGTTGTGTCTCGAAGTTCCCAGAGAAGAGGTTTGATGGGGAAACGATTCATTTGGATTGGATGGGATCGTTGGATCGCGGTGGTGGTTCGCGATGCAGTGATGGAGGGGCCTCGCTTCTGAGAGGCTGGAGAGTTGGAATCGGGGTTCTGCGTTTTGCTGGTTTGTCGCCGGCATGGGCTATGCGAAGTCGTGGCTTTGATGGTGTTGCTGGGCCGTCAGAAGTGGTCGTCGGCGTCGATCTCGTCAGCGATGGCTGTTGCAGTTTGGCATTCTCCATTGCAGGCCCTCAGGACGCATCCGTTGGTGCTGCGGTCCAGCTTGTTGGCATCAGGATCCGGATCTGGGATCCGGGTGGGCTTGGCAGATGGAGCCGGATCTGGGATCCGGGTGGAGTTTGGTTTTGACCTACGGCCCACAATCTTTGTTGGGCTTTTTATGATTTGTTAGAATGGATTGGGGCTCCTGTGCCTTATTGGTATTGGATCCAGGACCCAATTCTATGGTATTTGTTCGTGAAAGATCGTCTGCCAACATGGCCATGTTTTGACACCCTTGGCCGGCTTCGATCTTTAGGTGGGAGAGTGCCTTCATTCTGATGCCAAGTTGATTTTTGTCAACTTGTGCGTTGGAGTTCGATGGGTAGTCAAACCACCGACTACTCAATTCACTACACGGCTGCAATCTGTAGTGTAAAATCAGCGCTGCGTCTCGACGTTGCTGCTCCTTGCGTTATTTTGTTTTTATATTTCATATGTATTTTTCTTTTCGGGCTGTTTTATTCATTTCTTGCTTCCTTTTGGCATCGTATCGTTGTACTCTTTCACTCTCAATAAATGGCTGACCTCCTTCGATTAAAAAAAGATTCCTTAGTTTATAGCAATCTCTAAAATCTCCATAATTTTTTCTTAAAATTTTAGAGATTACTGTAAATTTAGAGACTTTTGTTTTCTCTTTCCTCAAATGGGGATAATTATAAGGAATTTGTTGGAGCAAAAGAGACTCATTTTTCCCTAAAATAGAAAAAATCAAAATATGGAGAACCTGTTGAAGTTGCTCTAAATTTCACACCATATGTACTAGTGATGTGAATTAATTTCCTCTACCTTGTATATTAAGAACACAATTGGGTGACGGAGCACATAATTTGATTTGATTTCAATTATTAAAACAATCATTGGTTCTTCACATTTTAAAACGACTTCATACACTACTATACTTACTGACTCTAACATGCATAAAATTTGGGACTCGAAAAATTTATTGGATGATCTTGTAGTAAGCTTCTCTTGTTAATCACAAATTTCACATGGTTACTGGTTAGCAAAATAATGATTGCATTGAATGACAGGCTGCTCACTCATGAAACCACATTTTAAAATGAGTTGAAACAATGCTCTTTGCCATATAAAGGCGAAATGCATGCTCACCTAAGGGACAATTTTTAAGGGACTGTAAGGGACAAGTGAATCTGACGGCTGAAAATAAATACACAGTTTTAAATTGTTATAATTTCTGCTTTTATATTTAATACATGTGGTTGAGATACATTTGTCCCTTAAGCTATACTATTATGGGATTCCTCCAAATGCCCTCAAAGTTAGTTTATACAATCAAGATTATTAAAAGCATCTTTAGCAATGCTAGCCATTTTGTAGTTAAATTTTAGCTAAAATAGCTAAAAAATCATTTTGGCTAGCTACTTTTAAAAGCATTGGTTCTCTTTATTTTAACTAATTTTGAATTTATATTATTTATTAATTGAAGAAAAAAAATAGTTTAAATGTATTTATAAATTACATTGAATAACTTAAAATGAATGTTTTAAATTTACAAAAATAGTAGAGTCTCATCTTGCTCTTTATATTTAGGAGCGATATAGATAAAAGTTAAAATGGAGAGTGGAGAGCCACTTATAAGTCTGGTGCAGCTGCTAAAATTGATAAAAAGCTAAACATGCTCTTCAAATAGTTAAAGCTAAGTACCAAGATAGAGAGCTTGATAAAGATGCTCTAAGCTAGGTATTTAATTTAAGCTAAAAATAAGTTTAAATTATAATTTAAAAAGGAAAATTTTTAATAACAGTACAGACAAATTGCCCACTTTGAATTAAGGTTAATTTAGTTTGTAAAATTTGACAATGGTACATAGCTTTCAAAATCCGACCCTAATTTGGTACATGTCGTTACATGCTCCGTTATTTAGTGTGTTTTCCGTCAAATTTATAGGGGTAAATCAGTCACTCCTTAATTTTCCTCTAATCCACTATCCACACATAGCCACCTCATCACAATTCCCTCGAAATCTTGCTTCCCTCCTAATGGTAACCAACAGTTAGTATTTTCCCTCCAAAAAACCAATGCTCTACACCTGTTACCTAGCTATACTTCAACCGCAGCAATTTACAATAAGTGAAACTGCCATTTTGGGACCAAATGAGAAAAAACCAAAACCCAAACTAGGAAAGAAACCAAAACCAAATCTGGGAATCAACATATATTCCATTCAATGAACTAGGAAAGAAACCAAAACCAAATCAACATGTATTATATCTATGAAAGCTCAGGGTTCAGGTATTACATCCCCTGTTGCGGCAAAGTATAATAAATAATAACATGAGTGTGCGGATGAGCATCTCAACTTGATTGGGTTCCAAACCCCATTATTTTTTTTTGAAAAAAAAAAAAACATATATTCCATTCAATTAGTATTTGACATTGTTCACGGACATCTCTCTGAAATTTTTCTCTCTTAGAATGTCAGTCCGCCTTACAACTCTAGGTGCTGCTGGTTTGGATGTCCGCCGGTTGCTGGGTGGCCGCCGGTGATGATGACTAGTCAGTCTGGTTGGCCGACGGAAAGGTGAGAGAGGCCTGGCAGACGCTGTATTCTTGCAGCGAAGATGATGGAAGCTGGTTTCAGCGAGGAAGAAGACATGGGTTTGCTGGTTTCAGCGAGGAAGAAGACATGGGTTATATTGTTACAATATGCAAACCAGATGATACATAATTTCAACGCATGTTTTCTTTGATGAAGAAATTTTTTCCTATGCAATCCAGCAAAGTTCACATAAGTCTACCGTGTCTACTCTAATTGAACTCAAATTAACCTTGCTTTACTCACACTCAGTCCACTACACAGTATCAAATTAAATGCCTATACACCAATCTTATCCCCATCAATCACATGTTCAGATCAGTTGCCCTCTATTCACTCTCACTCTAATACTAATTTAGATGCTTCTGCTCAACACAATGAATCATAGTCTCAAACATTAATACCTTTTGCTAACAATTACATAGTCATGGCACCACCATCTCCTGATGCATTTAGTCCAAAATCTCATAAATTGATACATTTTGGTATAGGTCCTTAGCAGTAGATTCACAACCCCTGGTAAGGGCAATATATCAGTGGTGTTAAAATGCAGTCCATCTAGACCCAGAAGTCAAATATCAGAAGCCAATATCTTGCATCCAGTAGAAGGGTTAACAAACATGGTCCAAAATACTCACCATATACTTATGAGGGAAAAAGAGGCATTTCCAAGAAAAAATGCTTTTTGTTTATCATGTCATCAACTTCAGCTGATCCAAGTCAAACTGAACCTATTAGTTATAATAGAGCTTTGAAACTCGATACCATAAAAGTGTAACAGAAAGAGCTAAAAGAAAATGAAGAAGAAGAAGGCTCTGTAACTAATTTTCTAGAGAATGAGGAAAAAGTTTTGGAGATATTACAGCAAGCATAGGTGTTTATACTCTAATGTACAGACTGGTGACACTTGTCAGCCATCTGTGCTACAACTGAAAGACCTTAACTAACTTTATTTTCTTCTTTATCAAGTAATCTCTTTTTCACCAACAAACACTAGTCTGATGTTACAACTCAATATTAATTTGACTATTTGTTATGTCCATGTAGTTCTCTCAAAATTTACGTAGTTGGCTTATCCCCTGCAAATCTAGTGACGCGAGTACGAGTTCATATTTAGATCATCACCCTTGTACCTAAAGTCTAAACGAATTTCGAGTCATTGTTTCACAAGGGCCTTTGGACAAGGCACATATAATATGAGGATTCAAAGCCAGTATATTCTGTTTCCTGCCAAAAAAAAAAAAACCAGTATGCTAATCACCAATATCTTCTTTACAATACTACCATCTATTAAAATGCTGTAGTGACTTCCCAACTACCAACTCTACTGTCACTTCTCTCAATATCAAAACTGTGATCCTACTTTCGCCAAAAAAAAACAAAAAACATAAATAAATAAATAAATAATATATAAAAACTTTGTGGCATTGTTAATCTTCTCCATAGATGTTAATCGTTGTTGTTCAAGTCAAAAGAGTCCAAACAATTAAAAATCATGGCCACCCGTGCTCCTCGATTATTATCGGTTTAAAGAATGACTTGGTGACTTGTAAACCCGCATAAGATATAGATCCGGTTGGTGAGCTCAATAATGTTAACAATAATGGTGGTGATCAACAAAGACCACGTATCGAAAAGTTATTTCATTCATATACCAAATTAATCAAAGGTTTAATCAGAAATCTTTCAAACCAAAGAGAAAAGTCATCCATATCTCTTATCTAATAGTATACGATGACGTAGATAGTTTAAGGTATTAGAAAAGAACGAGTGTTTTTTTTTTTTTTGATGAAAAAAAAAAACTTAAATAAGGAAGCCTCTTGGGCAACCAATGTTTACAACGTCAAACAATAAGGCATTAGAAGCCTCACTAGGAACCCTATCATTCCAAGACATAGGATATCAATTGACACCTAAAAACTGGGTACCTCATATTAAGCAAAGGAAATTTTACGGTACCTGTATGTATATGATACACTCATTTACAAATTTAACAACAATTTTGTTGTCATTGTGGTAAATAGAGTTATTTTTTTTGGTAATTTTAGTTCTATTAGAGGTAATTACTCCACCTATGATATTTTTACAAGTTTATGAACAAATTGTTGTCGATGTGGTAACTTTGTTTAATTATATGTAAATGTGTAAAACAAATGTGATAACTTTGTTGTCAATGTTATAAATTTGGTTCAACTAAACTGTAATTTTGGTTTAATTAGATGTAAATGAGTGTATGATAAACATCTAAGTACTGTAGAAAACCCCATTAAGCAAACAAGACTAAACATTATAATTTGGAATTTTGAAATTATTCTATGAATTTTTGTTTTCCTGAACTTAAAAGAAATTAAATAAATTGGCAAGCATGCACATGTCAACAGATGTGATACTATAATGAAAATTTATAATTCGTGAATGGTTATGGCACAATTGTTGCCACATAAAATGAGTTTTAGGTGATACATCAAAAGATGATTTACCGTCTCATTAGGAAGAACATATGTACAGAATAAGTATATGAATTTTTTCAATGTGAAAATCAGTGTCAAAATGCTTAAACACAGGATTTGAACTTGGGGCAAGAGATGCGTAATTGTAAAATAAATGAAGTAAAGGAGGGGCGGGGAGTTATATGCGTCTATCACAAAGAACAGCCTTGCCCAAGATACATCGATCTCCAACGATATTAGCCAAGTCGATCATGATACTCAGCTAGCCTTTATTGAACTTCTAGCTAGATACATATCCTAGCTTGTTTCTTACACTTCCAAGGGATGGGATCAAGATCAAAAGAAATTTAGAAACCAACCATAGATGATCGATAGACCTTCTATGGTTGACTGATCTCATGCCCAATCGGAATCGCAGTACACACTTATGCAGCTAAAGCAAGATCACCAGTGATACTATAAGTCAAAATACTATGTAAAAAGTTTAAACATATCAATCCATTAGATCACTAGTCTCTTTCAGACGTGGTAAACACTAGTACAAATTAAGGGCCAACCCTTCAATTAGTGTGTATAAAACGAACAAGAAAAGAAAAATTAAGAAGGTTATGTTGTAGCTACCAGTTGAAAACAAAAGCCAGCAGGAGAAACCAAGTAAGTTTTACTGCTAAAAGTAAATGCACAACCAGATAACCAAAACAAAGACGAAATTTTCCCATCTTGATGGTCTACTCCTGAAATCAACGCCCAGATTTGTTGAAGTACTGTATTCTGACTCAGATAAAGCACTGAATGTATAATTGGGGTTCGATCCATACAAAGCTTGCACTCCTTCAACATCATCAACCTGTAAATCAACCTTCTTTTCCCTAGGCTTCAAACTCGGGTACATCACAGCCTCTTTCACCAAACTATGCCCTAACCCTAGCAAATGCCCGATCTCATGAGTCGCCACGGACTCTAAATCGACAGCCACCGCCGATTTCTCCGACCTAAAGTCCACCGCCCACGTCTCCGCAGCATCAAGGTGGAGCCTCCCGGTCTCCGGCGAAAATGAGTGGGCTAAAATCCCAAGCACACCGTCGAAAGGCTCTCCGTCGCCGTGGTCCCCGGCGTAAAACCCTATTTTGATATCCGAGAAGCCGTAGTCTTCCGTCTCGAAGAAGCTCACCGGAATAACCGACGCCCAACGATCAAAAGAGCGTTTAAATGCGTCTCGGATATCGGACGAGCTCAAATAACTGATCATGTTCTCCGCCGAGAAAGCGTAGGTGAGTCTCATGGGCATCGTGCGTGGGACCCACCGAGGTTTTCCGGGGAAATACACGTAATGTTTCGTGCCATGCAATGTATTTGAGCTCATGTCAGGTGGTGGTGCACCACATTTCGGTGCTGCAATTATCTCTGATATTCCGGTGTTTTTGGGAACTGTTCTGGTGGGTATGCATGGCGGGAATTTGAGGAAGAAGATAAAGAGGGAGAGAGAGTAACTGAATAACCGAAACATGGCAGTTGGAGTTGTTTAGAGTGTTTGGAGGATAGGAAGGAACTGGCTTTTATACGAAGGAATAATAAAATATGGATAGTTAGGGTACAACCTAAGATTTGATGGCAAAGCCTTTTCATTTTAAAAGAAATTCTAACTTTAAGAGAGGCAATGTTGATCATGATTCTGATGCGAGAATCATTTTTACCATGAGTACAGATCATGATCATGGTGTGTCAATCTTTTTTGTATGAGCCAATGACATTGTAATAATATGATCAAACTATTAATGTAGAATGAAATATGTTACGACATTGCTAGCTCAACACATCATTCACATGGATAAGACCCATTTTCCTTTTCACTTAAAAATGTAAACAATAAGTGTATTATGTGTGAGCTTAATTTTCCACTTAATGGACATGATTTCAGGTATGAAGGGTGACAGCTTCTCTACCTAGTTTGGTAATGTATGGTAGGGTAAAAAGCTAGAACATTTATGATCACCATTTTAGGCGTGTGGATGACTCAATCCGTTCAAGTCTATCTGAGAAAGCATTTTTGGAGCTATGTACTTTCTAAGATTTGGACTTAAAGTGGACTCAATATGCACACCCAACTTTGTGTCTGTTCTTTGGATATATAGGTCATATATTCGTAATTTTCAAGAAACTTGGAGCACCAACTCTGCTGAATTCCAACTGCTGGTAGCTGGTAGTTAACTTCTGCTGAAAGTTATTTCCCTGAACATCCGACATGGAACTGATGCTGAGCGCTCTATCAAACTCGGAAGCACTTCTTCAAGTGCTCTATGAAATGTCATGTACAAATGCATATATACCGCACTAACATCACACTAAATGCATAGGTATTAGATTTTAATCTCTTTCTGGTTAATTGTAATAGAAAATCATATATAGACCGGGATGGAGTCAATTGTATATCTCGATCACATGTTGGTTGAAACTTTAGTGTTATTTTTTCCTTTTCCTTGGTCAAAAAACCTGGAGAGCTGAAAGATTAAACAAAAATTGAAGGCCCACCTTGTTTTTATGGGAATTTATTGGGCTTGGTTTTCATATATAAATACTGGACCTTATCTTTGATCTGATTTGAACATTCGACCTATATAAGTACGGTCTGAAGTTGCAATAACAAATTTACTTAGCACTTTAAAATGAGACATTGAGTCGGGACTTCAATTATAGTAATGAAGAATTGAAGATGGCTCCATATCAGTGAGAACCACCACCACATTGCGCTATGGGCAGTCTTAAATTTGTTAAGCGGTTGATTCCTATATGTGAAAGGCATGTTAAAAAAATTATGTCGGACTTCACGATGGCATCAAGGTCTAAAGGAGGGAGCTTATCATGCTTCAAATCTCACATTAGTAATGCCCTAGGGAGATCATAGATACTTAAGTGCCGCGGTAGAATTTAAAAATAACTTCAGCATGCATTTTTGAATTAGGTTTTTGGGTTATAAGAAATAATTCCTTTATTTTTTTTCTTAGCCATAAGCAAGGCTAAAAAAATATCTGAAAAAAATGGAAATATCTTATGACCTAGCTCTGCTAGGACTTTGAGCTCTGCCGCATCTGGTGGTGGCGGCTCTCACACCTTCTCCATTTTTATGGACAAAATTGCAGGCCTAGTCCTGCTATCTTTCTTTTGCGTCTTTTTTACTGGTTGTGTCTCGGAGTTCCCAGAGAAGAAGTTTGATGGGGAAACGGTTCTTTTGGATTGGATGGGATCGTTGGATCGCGATGTAGTGATGGAGGGGCCTCGCTTCTGAGAGGCTGGAGAGTTGGAATCGGGGTTCTGCGTTTTGCTGGTTTGTTGCCAGCATGGGCTATGCGAAGTCGTGGCTTTGATGGTGTTGCTGGGCCGTCAGAAGTGGTCGTCGGTGTCGATCTTGTCAGCGATGGCTATTGCAGTTTGGCATTCTCCATTGCAGGTCCTCAGGACGCATCCATCGGTGCTGCTGTCCAGCTTGTTGGCATCAGGATCCGGATCTGGGATCCGGGTGGGCTTGGCAGATGGAGCCGAATCTGGGATCCGGGTGGAGTTTGGTTTTGGCCTGCGGCCCACAATCTTTGTTGGGCTTTTTATGATTTGCTAGAATGGATTGGGGCTCCTGTGCCTTATTGGTATTGGATCCAGGATCCAATTCTATGGTATTTGTTCGTGAAAGATCGTCTGCCAACATGGCCATGTTCTGACACCCTTGGCCGGCTTCGATCTTTAGGTGGGAGAGTGCCTTCATTCCGACGCCAAGTTGATTTTTGTCAACTTGTGCATTGGCGTTCGATGGGTAGTCAAACCACCGACTACTCAATTCACTACACGGCTGCAATCCGTAGTGTAAAATCAGCGTTGCGTCTCGACGTTGCTGCTCCTTGCGTTATTAAGTTTTTATATTTCATATGTATTTTTCTTTTCGGGCTGTTTTATTCATTTCTTATTGTCTTTTGGCATCTTATCGTTGTACTCTTTCACTTTCAATAAATGGCTGACCTCCTTCGATTCAAAAAAGCGAGGCTAAAAGAACCAATATATTCAACTCTAGTCTTATATATAAGAATAATTTTTCTCTCAATCACAAGAATTACTAGACAATTTAACCGTTTCTATTATTATTATCTTTTTTTTGAAATAAATGACTGGTGCGGCTATCTTCAAGCCTTGATTAATAAAACTGCTAAATACAAAATGTGGACATTGAGCCTAAACCCCTTATTACAATAAGTATCTAGAGTATTTTCTGAAATAGTATCAGAAATCTCTATATAATACATGTATTCTAACAGTTCCTATTTTTGTTGGCTACAAATTAAGAAGGTGTGCATGTTTTGATACAAAAAAATTGTAAATCTTTTTTTTAGAAGTCGATATTTTCTTTCTTCCAGAAAATATTCTTCATCAATAATATATCTCCGATATTTATGTCGATATATCAATCATTTGAGTGCCATCCAATGCGGCATACATGTGACGTTTCTATGGCACAAAGCTCCAACAGAACTGTTGAATTTTGTATAGTTACCATGCTTCCAGGTAGATGAATAGCTTGATACAAATCATGTGGAATCAAAATGTGAAATAATTGCGGGGCATTTGAATTTTGCTACATGCTGACAATGATGGGAGATTAGCCTTTAGCTAGCTAGCTGGTAGGGTCTTCATAATGTAAACGCTCTGGTACACTTATGCGTCTGGGTGTCTGCAACTCTGCATCCACTTTCTTTTGTTAGCTGGAGATAGATGGAAGGTTGTGCATTGAGCACTAATGCATTCAGGGACCCATGCATAGTCATTGTAGACTCATCTGTCTCATATTGATTCTCTCAAAAAAAAAAATCTGTCTCATATTGATTGAACAACTACTATAGGTGTCTCCTTTCCTCAACACATGCATATAATAGAGTATTCATGGAGCTTCTGCTGTCCTTATATATCAAAACAATTCATGTTAATTAGTCTCCATCTAATGCAACTCCTCCTTGGTGTCGATCTGAAGTAAGTAAGTTGTGAATCTCCGTTAATATATCGTTAGAAAACAATTGAGTAGATGCCGAGCTTATATAATCTTGCTGCTTCAGCCTCCAAAATTCAAGTAAACGCTAATGGTGTACATCCTGCAACCTAAAGATTAATTACCTAACTGATTCCCAAGTGGAAATCTCGTTGCCGCATGCCATGTATGCTTAACTTGGTTGAGAGCAATAGAGCGGTAATAACTGGAATATATCAAAAGCAAAGCACTTTATAACTGTGCAATCTTCAGACCGAAAAAATAAAAAGAAAGAAAAAAAAAAAAATCTCCGCTATCTCTTCTCTAGCTTGGATATTGGATGTGGAAAAAATTTATCTTCTTTTTATACACTTGCATTTTCTTGAAGTTAATTAACATCCTTTTTCACTCGTGAAAGGTCTTAATCATCTTCTCTTTTAACTTCAACTCTTTTCCCCACCCTCTTCTATCTATCTTGAAGATCTTCTCCTTTAGGTACTTTATTTGAGGAAGATTGTTTTCTCTTGGATATCATATCACATGAGATCGAATGTCTTTATGGGCGGTACCTTTAAATTAAAGTACCCTGGTTTTGGTTCCCTCAAATCACAAAAGCCAACTTTCCAACAAGGACTAGCATGTCCTTTAGCTATTGAAATGACCACAGTATCAAAGGCATTGAAAATAAAGATCAGAACAAGTTCTTCAGCAACTGAGTTAAATATTTTTTACCCTACCCAGATGTTTTTGTTTTGTTTTTTCAACAATCCGTTGAGTCTGTTTAATCCTCGGGATCTAGAACTCCGATATAGATCGATCTGAGATTAATATGATTTCTCGTACGTGCAATGATTATGGCCAAAACAATATTCTCATAGTATAAAATCAAAAGCATGGTCCCCTGGCTCTTACTTCTTATATATACGACCCTCAAAGACGAACAAAAATATGGTCCCCCCCCCCCTTAATATTTTGTAAATCTTTGTTGGTGTTTCATTAAAAGAAACAATGGAGTCTCTTGCTTCCTGTGAGACTCGCACACTCACAGTTTGGATAGGCTCGATTTCGAACAGTTTTTGCATGTACGTACTGATCTAGTTTCTCAATCATGGTTTAAGGCGGGGGACACGCGTAGGAAACCCAGTTGCCCAAGTACACTGTGGGCATTAATTTCCTGCTTATCAGATATCAATCCCAGCTTTTCTGGATCTTGTTTGTTGGGGAGGAAACTGTTCAAGTTTTGCTGGAAAGTGTAGGTTTCTGAGTTCTGAGCATGCACGTTAAGGCCTAAACATCGGGTACATGAAAGATGCCATACACCGCACACGTGGCGAAATCAAAGGTGCGCCAGACTTTTAATGGGGGACGTTGGTCCCACGACCCTGGATGCCCTATTGATCTGTCATTTTTAACATTAATGTTTGCTGCCCATGTAATCAGCGATGCATTGGAATGACGAGAGCTTCACTCGATTAGGGTTTATGGATTACATCATATTAATTGATGAATCACATATTCATTTCATATATATGTCATATTATATGTAATATTTACTACATTAAGAATTCATGCAGTAATTTGAAAAAAAAATCTTCATTAATTAACGAGAGCTTCTATTCATACTTCTAAATTTAGTATTTAGGCATCTCCACTTAATAGACCTCCAACTTACTTTTACAAATGACCCTTTACAAATAGGGTCCTTGACCAAAAGCCCCAAAATGAGCAAAAAATATCTCACTTACCCCAACAACTGATTTTTATTCCCACTAACCAAATTTGAAATAAAATGACAAGTTTACCCTCCATCTAATTAATGAATTACATTCATGCCATCAATTTTCTATCCTCTCTCTATCCCTCTACGATCTGCATTCTCTCTCTCTCTCTCTCTCTCTCTCTCTCTCTCTCTCTCTCTCTCTCTCTCTCTCTCTCTCTCTCTCTCATCCCTCTCCGATCTACTCTCTCTCACCGCCGCTGTCATTTTCAAATTTTAGCGCCGGTCTCACCAGGCTCGCCACTTCGCCGGAATGCTTTGGATCGTCGCGGAGGCCAGGAGATTTCGTCAGAGCCAGTTTTGGAGATCGTCTCCGAGCACCGGTTATGGACAGAGGCGACGCCAGTTATGGACATCGTCTCCAAGCGCCTTCGCCGCTGCTTCACCGCCTGCGACACCGTCAACTGCACCGACTCCCGCTCCGACAATCTCAATGCCGGCCAGGGAGCCGAGGACCGCAAGAAGGACCACCACCGCAAAATCATCACCAGCAACTCTTATGCTGGATACGACGGTGCCGACTCGACCCGGTTAGGGCTTCGCCTTGTTGGAATTTTGATCTCCACGGTTGGTTCCTTATATTCGAGTCCAGTTTGGCACAGTTTCGAGTCCTGCAATTTTGATTTGATTATTATTAGTCTTACATGCAAACAAAGGTGAAAAGCATACCTCGGCTTTTGGGTTTTTTATTTTTTTTATTTTATTATTATTATTATTATTTTATGACAAACAACAGCTTTTGGTCGAATACTTTGGTTGAATACTGTTTTGGATGTTTTGGACTACAGAGAGAGAAAAAATGGGGGCAAAAGGTCCAGAAAGAAAGAAAAAAGAAAAAAAAGAGAGATTATATTGGGGGGCAATAGACTTTTTGAATTGATGTAATCTCCTTTCTTTTTTCTTTAATCAAAGTTATATTTGTGTAATTTTAGAAAAATTAGTTCTCATTTCGGTAATCGAAACGTCTATTGGGAGGCAATAGATGTTTTAAAATTGATATAATTTCTTCATTTTTTTCTTTAATCAAAGTTTTATCTGTCTAATTTTAGGAATATTAGTTCCTATTCCGGCTACCGAAAGTTCTATTGGGGGGCAATAGACGTCTATTGGGGGGGCAATACATGGCTGATAGTCGTCTATTGGGTGCAAAAAAAACTTTCCGGTGAGATTTTCAGCAAATTCAGGTGGACGGTAGCTGGTGACAGGACTCCGGCGGCCGGTGACCGGACTCCGGCGAAGTCTCCCATGGTTTCTCTCTCTTCCATTTTCTCTCTCTCTCTCTCTAAGTAACAAAGGGGTAAGGGTAAAATGGTATTAAAAAAAATTAAAAAACAAAAAAAAAAATTTAATGGGGTATTAGGGAAGACCTACTTAGAGTGTTTTGGGTAAGAGAGAATTAAAAAAACTTAATGGGGTAAGTGGGAAAAAAATCTCTAAAAATTGGGTAAATAGACAAAAACCCTTTACAAATAACCAATATGCTATCTACACCTCCCTAATTTTCTCATAATACCCATCATCTATTCATATACCTCCAAAATCGGTAGTTAGACCTCCATCAATTTTTGAACATTTCACAATATTATTTTACTCTTGATATAACTAAGCTGAAAAAAAAATAAATCAATTGATAGCTCTCTCCCCTCCCTCCTCCCTTGCTTATTGTTGTATTTTGTAGGCATATGCATCTTTAGAGACCAAAAGCAGTTCATTTCTTCAACTTTCTAAGATTCCCTCATTTCATATATTTGCTCGAACAGTACGCTCCAATGGATGAGTATGATTTTAAGAGAAAGTGGTCTGTTGGTGTTTTGGTTAGAGAATATTGCATATCCGAAATTGACTCGAGGAACTGCAAAGTAAGGAACTGGTCTGTTGATTTCTCCGCTGCTTGGTAAGGATGAAGACCATAACAAAAACAAAGGGAAAAAATGACATGAGGATGACCATTTGTTGATTTCACAACTCTAAAAGGGAAAAAAAAAAATTCATTATTTTTTCTTTCTCTTTTGTGTCTTTATTGGTAATTTGATATGAGTTGACAAAGTCAACTATCACTTGAAAAAAGAAAGAGGTTCAAATGCCAATTTTAGAGGTATGAATAAAAGCTCCCTAAAATAAATAATATCCTCATTAGAGTAAAGTATGTTCTCATTTGAGTAATTAAGTCCTAAGAGTGATAATATATAACATATTATAGAATTTCCCTTACAAGTTAATCTATACAACAACACATATTTTTTGAACATACAACAACGACATATAATTGTTTTAGAATGTATTTCATATATCGTTATGAAGTTTTGAGTCCAATATTGAATTCTTATACAAAGTAACTTTCAATTTGGAGAACTAATCATATTTTATTATTAATACGTTGACAGAATGAACCCTAATTTACACAAAAAATACTTAAACCATAAATTATTAATTCTAGGCTTTAAATTCTAACATTTGAATAAGATTTATATTGGCCAAAAAATATTTACTAAACAATGCTGTTTTGAACACAAATATGATGAAAGAAAGTTATGTTCAAAATGTAAAGAGTTGTCATTCACAATCAGTAGAGAGGGGAGTGGTTTGTAAAATAATGTTGTCAAGTTTATCTCCCAAATTATTATTGCTATTCATGTTTACAAAGATATATATCCAGACAAGTATATCGACTGTCAAGTACAAGTATCTAAAGATTGTTTTAAATAGATGAGGATGTTTTCTTCTCTAACTCTCACTAGAGGGTTTTCTTTACGGCAGTCTTGTACCTGCGATTGAGCAAGGTTTTTTTTACCTCTCTCTCGAAAGACCTCGGGGTTGACAGCGGGCTTGCTCTGCATTTCCTCGTGTTCATAAACTGTGGTCTTTTAGTTTTGGCTGTGAGCGGGGATGGAGTTCGGGAGCCCAGTTTGGAGTTGAATTTTCAAATCAGTGATCCTCTAGTTGAGTGGACCGGAGAAGTTTTGACGTTTGGGTGCCTTGGTCAAAACCGTCTGGAGATGGTTGGCAATCTACTATTGGTGACGAGAACTGGTGGGATCCGGGTCGTGCTTCTCCATTGGACGGAAGCGGTGATGAATCAGTGCACTAGTAGTGGAATTCTCCCTATAAAGGCACTGACAAGGAGGCTGCTGACATCACCGCTGCTGGCCGGGACAAGGTTGGTCGTGATCTAGTGTAGGGTTTGGTCCTCGATGGCGGCAGCGGTGGTTGGACTGAGGTGGAGGTTGCCCAAGCTAGGGTTTGTTCTAATTGGGCTTTGTGGGCATTGGTCTTAGTGTGGGCTTGGATAGAGCGAGCTCATATAATATTTAAGTTTGTATTTTTTATTTTAAGTTTGGGCTCTCATCCTTTTTTACGAAAAGATGATGGGCTTCTTGTTTTCTTTTTTTGAGTGGGGAAAATCGACAGGAAACAAGTGGCCTCGTAGGTAGTTTATTGAATTCCGGGTTACTTTGTTTTTTATTTTTGCGCTTAATAAAAAAGGTGAGTGCGCTAGGGGTGTGCTAAGTAGTATACTCGTGTGAGGGGTGTGCAGTGTGCTCTATGTAATGACTTCTACTGACAGCTCTCTGGGCAAGTCATTATTGTACTACTTGCTTAAATGCTGAATGAGATGGACTTTTTCACCTCAAAAAAAAAAAAGTTTTAAATATATTTTAGATTGATATTTCACCAAAACGTTCAAAATTAGCCACTGATCTTATGCAAACTAATCAAAAAAAAAAAAAAAAAACCTTTCGCAAAACTAAAATAACTATACAAGAATATTAAACAAATTAATATTGACATACAGTTAAAAAATGGAAGTGAAATTTACACTCCCCAATTTACAATTCACACTCCATTTTTCATTTTATAGTATTTTAACATCATTTGTTTACTTACAATTCACATTATAAAAAGATAAAACTTAAGATAGTAAAGATACTATGAAAAGAAATATGAAGGGTGAATTTCACTCTCCTTAAAAAAACAGAGCATTGAAAGGTACCACCAATTAATGTCAAGGCTGAGGCAGTAGTTATGAACTAAAGAGAGTCGGGCAGTATTTACCAAGTGGTTTTTAGTTTTTTACCCACGACAGAAATCTCTGGCTGCTGCAGTTACCAAAAGAGAAAGAAATTCATCATGCTGGATAAAAGTCCCTCTCTCTCTACGACTCTACCTTCCTTAATCCTTACCTGACTCGATCGTCCTCTTACTTTTCCATCTATAGCTGCAGACTTCTTTTTATTTTTTTGAGAACAGTTAGTTTTTACCATTTTACTCCAAGCAAAAGGGATTGATTGACTACTGGTCAACACTCTTTTACCGTGCAATCTGTACCGTTTGGCTAAGCTATGCGTACTGCATTCTCTGTCGTTAATTTGTTGCATTTTGGACGTGCACTGCAGTGCCATAGTAATAGTTCTGGAAAGCTCTCTTGTACATTTTGGACTTTTGGCATTTTAAACAAAATTTAAGCCCAAAATAGGAGATTAAAACTAATTTTGTCAATTAATTTTTCAAACACTTACTTAAGAAAGCACCGAAAACTCGACTATACAAGCAAGTATGACATATAGTCGAGTTTTTTTTTTTTTTTTTTTAATTAATGTATGTTTTTTTAGCAATGTTTAAAGACTGTTAGGCGGTGGGGAGTTAGGCGGCTTTTTAATATTTGTATAAGACATAAATAACTATATAAATGTCTACGTATTATTGGTTATTTGTTTTGGTCTCGAGGAAATGGGTTACTTAATTGGTGGCAATGTCGTTTATAAATAGCAGAGATAGAGAGGGAGAGGAGAGAGATCGACACCCTAGAGGAGAGAGAGAAGGTTTTTTTTATTTTTTTTAAGGTTGTAATAGCGAATTGTTGGAGTTTCAAGTTTTTCATTTGATTTTGACCCAAAAAACATATTATAATTTTTTAAAACCCAATTTGCCTAATCCCCTCCTAGCTCGCCTAATCCTTGTCTACCTAGACCACCTGATTCACATCTAGCCCACCTAGGCGGCCGCCTAATCCCCTGGTTGATTTTTGCTAATGATTTTTACTTAATCCAGGTGTCTGGCTACTGCTTAGGCTAATTTTTAGAACACTGATTTTTAGGTTGATCATTTTCAAATTGGCTCCTTACTCAATCAATTGTGCTAAGCTGTTATTGGATTTAAATCCAGAATATAGAGGCTATTAGAATGAACTTGTTTATCTCATTATTCTTCACCATTCTATTTAGATTCAATAACAATTACATACAATTAAGTAAAGAATTAACCAATATATGAACAAAATCTCGATAAAGATTATCATGTTTTTGTGTAAATATGTACAAACATGATTTTTCTGAATAACTTGTCTAAAACTGTCATCTTTAAAAACAAAACAAAAAATTAGCCTTAGTTCTCAAAAGATTGATGATCACTCTAACAGAGAACATACAAACTAGACCTGGAGTAAGAACATCTTTTTATGTTTATGTTTCGATCTTTTCTACCTTTACATCTTGTTTAAAATAAGATATAATTAGTTTATTGATTTACCATGTATTTGTGGAGTTGTTCTACAACGTTTAATGCACTAGTGTCTAGTTTAGTTTGCGGTTGGATAACAGATAAAAGTAGATTAACCTCTCTCTTTTTTTTTTTTTTTTGGTAATTAATGAAACTTCATTAATAAATACCACTGAGTAAACTCAATGGAACGAGCTCAAGTACAAATAAACCTAAAAAAGGAAAATTACATCTCAACCATAATCCACATGGACAGGCAACAGAGTGCAACCCTAAAAATTAAAATACATCAACTCCAAACACAAACACAGTCGCCGCCGCCCAAACGCTTCCGCACAGCAGTCGCTGCAGTCGCACCAGAAGCCAAGAGAATGCGAGAAGTGCTGAATCGAAGTGATGAGTACCGAATAGCCGTTGCCGGAACCAACCCAAAAAGCAAATCCAGTCAAAACCATCATAAAGGGGGATGAGAGAAAGGAACCAATACCACACACTGACTCGCGCATCTCCACCAGAGAGACTCAAACCGGGAAGGGGAGAAAGCCACCGAGACGGGACAGAAGCCAGTAACAAAGAAGAAAACCAGCGGATAATGGGGGGTGGAACACCCATGCGTGAGCACCCATAATCCAAACGGTAAGTGATTCTCACTTTAGAGCAGTAGCCACGAAATCCTTCATGGAGAAGGTCATTGGTAGAAGCCGGAGAGTTGGTGTGAGGTGATGGGTGAGGGGAATCATGGAGTTTTTTGGATCTGAAAATTTTTAGGGTTGTTCGGCAAAGAAGGGAGGAACAAAGTCCTCTAGAGCTGGACATAGGCCAGAAAACGGAGGAACAAAGTCCTCAGGAGCTGGACAAAAGCCAGAAGATCACCACAAGATGGGTGTGGTTCACCACAGGGGTGAGGGAGAAGCAAGTGAAAAAGATGAAAGAAAGAGGAACTGAGAAACAGAGAGGGGAACTGAGAAACAGAGAGGGCCGCCCCCAACTGTCAAGCCAACATCAGGGCAAGAGAGAAGGGGGAGGGAGATGGTCAGATCTGTTTTCTCTCTCTAAAACCTAGAGAGAGACGCTCTGCTGAAACGATGAAACGACGCTCTAAAACCTCTCTCTATATTTGATCCATGTGGCTTTTCAATTCACATTGTTTCTACTTTCTATCCAGACATGGCTAAAATAACGAAACGGTCTTCTATGAGTTCTAAAGTTTCTGACCATTCAAAAATCGGGAATGGTCACAATCTGGCACAGCTGGAAAAATCTTTGTTTTAAATGGAGTGAGATCTTGGGCTGATATGATGGAACCCACTATTCACAAGCAAATGCCCTACCCTAAATTCGGACAAAAAAAAAAAAATTCGGACCTCCCTCTCTTTTTTAAGTTTGAATTTTCAATTTAGAAGCTCAGTTCATTATATGTATGGTTAATTTTAGAGGAGTGAAATTCACACTCTTTATTTTACAATTCACACTTTATGTTTCTTTTTTTAATAACTTAAATTTTCTCTTTTGATAAGAATTTTGACAAAAAGAAAATAAAAGAGGGAGTCTAGATTACAAACTAGAAAGTATGAATTTCACTCTCCTAATTTTAAAGTGAGGTTTGTAGGCTAATCAACAGTGGCACGGTTGGTGGTGGTGAGGCGATGGTAGGATGGGTGCGACGTGTTAGGCTCTGCAACCAGTTACTAAGACCTAATGAGCTTTAGGTCTGGGCTTTGACCCTTAACCCATCTTTGTTGGTCAAAGCCCAAACCTAATTTATTTTTCTGCTTTGTTTTTTTGTTATTTACTTTTAGTAAGACGTGGCTTTATGCAGCAATAAGTCCCTACAACTTTTGGGTAGGGCAACGTGGGTTTTGTCCCGGTATGCACATTCAGTGTGCCTTGTCTGGCTTAGCGAGGCAGCGAGCTATTTGTTTGATCAAATGGACGCAATCTCCTAATGGCTGGATAAAATTGAGTGTCGCCGGATTTATTTCCGTGCTATTTGTAATGATGTTTCTTCGTGATAGAGTTATCTTTTTGGTATGTCACTGTTATGTCAAAGCAAATAGAGTAGTCATTTGTGCGCTCTTTACTAATTGGTGCTGGTTAGAATACATAGATTTTGTGGATAGTTTTGGTATTATTTCAGGATGTTCTTTTTATGCTTATTGTAATTTGGGGTTCAGGCTCTACATCCCCCCTTGTATTCTGCAATTTCATTAATCAAGGCTTGAAGACAGCCGCACCAGTCCCCTTTCACAAAAAAAAACAAAAAAACATAGAGATAAACTTTTGAAAATTATAATTAAGAGCAATAAAAATTGTGCTTGATACAATTTATAAATAATAAAGTAAGAATTCTAATTCTAATTTTCATTGCTCACGTGTCGTAGTAGGGTTCAATCTTTTCTTAATAAGGTCTGCCTTGCATTATTTTACTTCAATTTGAGGCCCCTATCAAATGCAAACTCAAGGCCGGTCCTCTTGGATGAACTTGCTAATTCTCACCATTTTAGAATAAAATGTTTTCACAATATATTTTCATAATTTGAACCTTTGATTTCTTAAATTATCCCTAAATTAGGGCAGAATAATAAAGAAAAAAAATCTATAATATGTAGAAACCAAGCAAGCTTCAAATTCATATACATGTGTATATGCAAGATATTTGATATATACCCACAGATGTATGTGCAAATATATTGATCGAATTACATGTGTATTGCTTTGCTTTTTTATTTTTATTTTTTTATTTGAACATTAAATAATTTTTGAGAACTGAGATTCAACATAATACGGTGTTGAACGGTAATCAATTATGAGCTAAGCATCGCATTTTTTGTCTTTCTTGTTTTAATCAATTGTAAAAACAACGAAGGAAATTTTTCTTTTTCTGATTGAAGGAAAAAAAAAATTGTTTTTGTTGTTAATCTAAGCATGAGTGCAATGAAAATAAAAGTAAAATAATTTAGAGCCATCAAATTTTGGATAAATAAGATGATATTTTTTCAAGAATTACATAGCATTATGTGGTAAATAGGTAATGAGCGTCACCGCGTGCTTGATATGACATGCCACATCAGATTGAAGCAACAAATTTTAAGCTTCATTTAAGGTTAACAATCATTTTCTTTTGTGGGCAGTAAAATATTTTTTGTTTTTCATTTTTTTTTTACCAAAATTAGTAAAAGTTCAAATACTAGATGAACTAACTAGCTTGTAGCGAGCGACTTAGACATATTTTTTTTTGATTAACGACTTAGACATATTGGCTATGTCCTGTTTCTTATTAATTGTGAATCTAGGGGAGCATAAAAGAAACAAGAGACACCGATTTATATTTTCGATACTCTCTTATCTCATGATAAGATTATATTAGACTAATCTACAAGTTTATTTAGAAGAGAAACTTGGAAAAATCTGACCTAGCTCTGCTAGGGTTTTGAGCGTCGTCGTCTAGGGTGGCTACTGCTCTCATACCTTCTGCATTTTCCATGGATAAAAGTGTAGGCC
>LYNE01000405.1:3756-16874 GCA_001662545.1 Rosa x damascena | reverse complement strand
ATTCACATTACTCAAATCTTAACTTAATAATATTAATCCCACAGGTTATCAGAGCAATTCTAAAACAAAAGGTATAATAGAAATAAAAGTAAAGAGGGTGAAGGATCGATAGATCCTACAATGCGGAAGCAGTGACAACTATGTCTCAACCCGTGTACGCCCGACCTCAACTAATTTCGCCTTCAAACTGGGCATTTAAAACCGAAGGGCCAAGGGGAAATTATTGAAAAACACGTTAGTGTGAGTGGACAAAAATAAATAATCAAGATAATTCAAAAGAAGCAAACTTGAATACTTTCCTACTTATTTAAACTTATAAAGCCTCGATGCATGCAACGTTTATAAAACGCATTTCTTTAAACTTAAAATCTCGTGAAAACATACCAGCCCCGCTGGTTAAGAGAAATCGGACTAGCCCCGCTAGTCAAGTAATAATAGGATATGGGGAAAAAATATCACCATACGGGTAAAGGAGCCCCTTAGGCTCTACCTACCCTCGACTGCCACTCACACATAGATTGTGGGAGGAGGAGAACTAATAACCTCGACTACCACTCATGTGAGGAGGAGAATAAATCACCTTGATTGCCACTCACAAACACAAAGTAAGTGAGGAGGAGACACAATCCGATCGACCCGAGTATGGTGAGGAAAACAATCGAAAACCAGTATATCCATAAATCCATAAAGCTTCCCCAATATCTCACGAGAAAAAATAAGTATATTCCGATGACGTGGCCCCGCACGCCAAAATATTCTCAAAATCATAACAAATATGCGAGATCAAATTATAAATCGTAACTCAGAAACAAAACTAAATCTACAATCATCAATAAGGCATTCCCAATGCCAAAATCGAAAGTCGATGAGTAAATAAGAAAAATATCTCCATCAAAATCCCATTTTGAAAATCTTTTAAAAATCTCAAATTGACGAATAGAAATATAATATATAATTTCAGAAATCACATCGGAAAATAATTCGTTGAAAAATCATTATATATCGTAAATTCAAATTCGAGCGTAGAAAACTCTTGTTCTAAAATCATGATGAAAAATCCGATCAATATTCCAAATGTATATTCCAAAACCAAATAATATCCGAAACTAAAAATAATATGCTCGACAAAATATTATGATAATTAAATAAAGCATTAATTTAAGAAACAACGCATGCATCAACATTTAGAACAAAATTCCACTCACAGTACTATATAGGTGACCACGCATACGGGTTTCTTCGTCGAGCGGTGACTCGGTATAGCGCTCTGTACACAATTATATTCCGTGAACAACAATTCGACAATGAAATACGATTCCAAAATCAATCCTCTTAAATCAACATCTCCAATTCCTTCAATTCAACCCAAACTTTACCACCAACACCATTTCATTAATTTACAAGTTCTAGGGCAGATTCGAGAGAAATCCGATTGTCGGATTCTCATAAATCGATAATCAAAATTCTAAATCTTCGAAAAATTAGAAATCGATTCAAAACTTCTCCAATCTTCACCAAATTCACATATATAAGCTCTAGATCAAAAATAGGGTTTAACTAGCTAAAATAGAACCCATAACATTGCCATACGCGCCTCCACGCGTGACCTACAGTGAGCCCCACGCGCCGCCGGCCAACTTCACCTCCGACTACCAAATTTCAGCCACAACATCTACTCAACAAGCCTAAAACTTTTCTCAACTACAACAAGTTCCAATTTTACCTTGAAGTGCTCGAATTTGGCCGATGAAAATTTTCCAGAAATTTCAATACCCTAGAATCGGGTTTTTGCTTGATTCTTCCTCTACAATGAAAATCGATGCTTGAAGCTTGAGGGGAAATGTCAAATGGCTCGAGGCGCTCAAATTGGACTTGGTTTGGTGACCAGAGATGGCCGGAATTGGAAGAATTGCCGGAAAACCTCCAACTGCTACAGTAAACTTCAAGTCGTCAATCCTCACTTCTCCAACCAAATCGCCGTGACCCACTACCACCGGCGTGTGCAGCGGAAGGAGGCGGTCCTATACTGACCGGCGACACGCCGTCAGGTGGTCGGACGGCGGCGAATCGAAAGGAAGAAAACGGTGACTGAAAGGGAAAGAGAGAGAGCTTGGGGGAGAGGAGAGAGAAAGGTGGGTTTCCGGATTTGGAAACCTACCACAGTAAAATTCTAATATTTATACCCAATTTACCATAAACAGTAACTTCCGTATTTCACTTATCACTTTCGCATACAAACTCCGATTTTTACGTATCACATATGCACGCGCTCGGTTTAACGTCCTCTACAACTTTCATGAAGAACATTTTCTCCAATTTTGACCCGAACAAAAAGTCAACTTTTAGGGCCACTAAAAGTATCGAAACAAAGTAAAAAGTGAAAGTAATTGTCGTTTACCGTCCAAATGACTAGTAAACCGATAAATTGAGATACGGGACGTAACACTAACTGTCATCCATTTAATCACTAGTTTCGTTTAGAGTAATTTAGTTTATTTTTGAGCTTCTAGTTGTTTTCAATTCAAAACTATATTCAAAAACCAAAATCAAATCACTATTCTATCTTGCACACACTCACCATGAGCCTAGATTTCCTTGTGATTCTAGGTTTGTGATTGTACATTTGTATATTCTAGCTCTCATTAGGTTCACACCTTAGGTAGTGAAAAGAATCCAATCCTTGTGGGTTCGACAATCTTTCTTAAATCCCTATACTATTACTTCTACCCCTTATACTTGAGGGTGACTATTTGGTTGACATATATGTGAAATCCTCGAAAGGTTTTGGGTGTCCAAAGCTGTTTGAGATATTGTTTCGATCTGGGCTTAAATAAGGACCAGTCTGATAGGCTCTAGTCCGTTAGGATTTCGTATTTGGAGTTCCGGGGGATTGTTCCAAATAACTACGCTTTTGATATAGGTGGGAGTGTGGGACTAGCTTGCAGACTATAGGGTTATGCTTGCACCAGGTAAATCAATCTTATGGAGTACCATAATTGGGGCATTGACGAATGAGGATTCAAGCTATTTTATTTTGTGTGAAATGACTTTACATGGTTATATATGTAGGCTCTTTATAATTGAGCTTCATTATATTAAGTGAATGATACCACGGTCCCAGAGATTAGGGATTTATATGTGCCGTTCTGGCCTATCATATAATGAAAACTATTTTAATTATATGTGCCGTTTTGGCCTGTCATATAATGAAAACTATTTTAACTCAAAAAAAAAAAGGTGTTGTATTAAATAAGGGGTATGTGTGTGTGTATTTTTTTTTTTTTTTGAATAAGGTCATAAGACCATATATTAATCTCAATCCAAAATGACCATTACATATCCTTCTGCCATGAATAGGCTGACTAGAAGTTGTAGTGGTACTATGGTGATACATACGGATAGATCACTCACTAAACAATAACGCTCACTAAAAGTTAGCCTATAAGCTATGATAAAACTAGGATATAGCAAATAGGCCAAGTAACTATACTCATTAGCGCTTATTAAGAACTAATAAGCATAGCTCTCTAGAGAAGTACGAAATTATTTAATAAAAAACTAAATAATTTGTAGGATAAGGCCTCCCACTTCTCAACCCCTTCAACCCACGCATACAACGACCTGTACTGCCACGCTACTGCGACCGCCACCACAACCACCGCTGCGACCAGACCAGGCAACAACCACCACAACGTCGCCCCCAAGTGACCTGAACGAAGCAGACTTGAAAAGAATTAAACCTGAATCATAAGGAGTATGTATTAAGTATTTGGGATGTGTGAATAAAACTTCCCAAACTTTATTATCATCATCATCATCTCCTAGAACGAGTCAACGAAGCATCAAAACTAACAATGGAAGCACATTAAGTAGGAAAGTTGTTAAAATAGCAAAATGGTCTGCAACAATATTGACTTCCCTGAAGTTGTAGTTAAATGTTTATATTATTGTTTTTTATTCTTTTATTTTATGTTCGTAGTAAGGATCATTTCGGATGTCTGATTGGAAAATGCTTTGCTTGTATTAAATCCTTTTCCATGCTTTCTTTACAAGAAAGCAGATTTAAAAAGAGTACAGACACAAATAAAAATTGATTTTGATGGATAGCACCATTTGCAAGAATTCAATGTAAATGTAATTAACGACAAAGGGAAAGTTCCTCATCATCATCACCATCTTCAGAATTTGCCATACTTTCCGATTTCTGTTTTTCCAAATGTGAGAAGAGTACTCATCTTCTAAATTTTTGTATGACTAGTTGCTTTCACGTCTCAATATTTCTTAAGGCTGAAGGTTCAACAATTTTGTTGCTATTTGATTGTAGAAAGATCCAAGACTCTGAATCATGTTGTGATAGTACTCCTCTACACGCAAAGTCTGTTTCCCCTTCCCTTTGAAACAATAGAAACTCAATTTGTTATCAGAGAAGATAAATAAACAATTCTTTTCCATAAACAATCAAGACCCAAAATACAAAAAGAATAGAATTTAGGGAGGCTTGTGGAATGAATTTTGACATCCCAACCAAAGAAAAATAAATTATTCTATATACAGTGAAGAAACAAGAGAAAGGGAAAGTTACTGATTCAACACAGTGATTTGAATAGACATCATGGTCGTGAGGTGCTCAAAACTTGGGAGAAAGAGTTCACATGAACTGGCATATATGTTACAAAGAAAGCATATGACTAGTACCTTAATTCGTGTTGTACTCCCATACACAGCTTTAGATGTTGCCCATCAGCCTGTAGAAATCTACAATATTTTGATGTTACTGACAGTACAATAATAATCTACGAAGTTGAAGCTGTTACAACTTTTTGTGCTCGCAACGTATTTATGTGTCATGATTTACTCTTTCCGTCTTTCGGTTCCATTTATGTGTCATGATAGTTAAACCACTCTACATCTACCTCATCTTCCGGTTAAGTCAAGAAATTAATTAAGGTATCTTTTCTCTCCCCTTGCATGATATATAGATGGTTATTGACAAAGTTTCATAGCGGTAAGGAAAATAAGTTCTACATATAAAAAAAAAATGTTATTAGAATAAGAGTTGAAGCAAACCTAGGTTGGTATTTTGTTAGAATTTATAAGGGTTAATTACATATAAGTGCATCTTTGAATGTTTTTTTAGCCATAAGGCCACCAACAAGTTTTTTCCCTCATAAGGCCACTAGATTAAAAAATATGTTATATTTTGGATATTAAAAACCAACATATTTACATAAATGCCACTAGAGTAAAAAGTCAACAATCATTCTCTCTCTCCTCTCCAGCAAGATCTCCGGCTAACTCCGGTCGGTCTCCGGCCAACTTCCGGCGAGTCTCCGGTCGATCTCCGGCGGATCTCCGGCCAACTTCCGGCGAGTCTCCGGCCAACTTCTGGCGAGTCTCCGACGACCACAAAAGCTACTGTCACTGACACCAAAAGCTACTCCGAAGAAATTTCCGGCAATCTCCGGCGAGGTCACAAAAGCTACTATCACTAGCAACAAAAGCTACTGTTACTAGCAACAAAAGCTACGCTAGTGAGATTTCCGGCGAGGTCACAAAAGCTACTATCACTAACAATAAAAGCTACTGTCACTAGAAACAAAAGCTACGCTGGTGAGATTTCCAGCGAGGTCACAAAAGCTACTATTATCAACAACAAAAGCTACGTTGTTGAGATTTCCAACGAGGTCACAAAAGCTACTGTCACCAGCAAAAAAAACTAAGCTGGTGAGATTTCCGACGAGGTCATAAAAGCTACACCAAAAGCTACTCTCACCACCAACAAACACTATTGTCACCAACATTAGAAAGCTGCTCTCACCATCATCAAAAGTTACTCCAAACAACGCCAAAAGCAATAACTAACCAAAACAAAAGCTACTCTGAGAGACTGAAAAAGCCATTCTCAAAAACCACTACCATAGTTGTGAAAAGCTATTACAATAGTTGTATAAAACTACTGTCAAGCTCTACCACACTACGCTAACCATAGACATTATTTTTCCACCTTCAGCATCAGACTTCATTTCAACATTTCTTGGTTGGCCGGATAATCTCTTGGTCAATGGAGGCTTCAGTACTCAAATTCACATGATTTTCGGAATCTACTACTGCAAATGCAAAGGGAAAGAATTCTGCAAGAAGATACAACAAAATATTAGTATTTAAAATGTAGACTAAAAACAAGCAAATCTACTGACATAGACACAGAAAGCTACTATAACACATGTACAAAGTTACTAAACCAGAAATAAAAAACTACTGACATACATGCTGATTACACAAAACCAGCTGATTATCCATGTTGATAGTGTACCAAAAATCCCAAACAAGAAATGCTAGAGATATGAAATCATAACAAAAAGAAAATTAAATTTCATTCAGAATCATGCTTTTCTAAATTTGATAAGCTATTAACAAAAGACCACTTGAAATCAATCAAAATAAGAACAAAAAAGTTACTGACATCAGATTGAAAAGATACTAACATAGATATAGAAAACTACTATCACAGTGTTAAAAAGCCACTATAATAGTTATAGAGAGGTAATGACTTGAAATCAATAAAATGAAAGCAAAAAAGCTACTGACATCAAATTGAAAAGCTACTAACATATGGATAGATTGCTATTATCATTGTGTTGAAAAACCACTATAACAGTTATAGAAAACCACTATAACATATATACAAAGCTATTGAACCAATGATAAAAAGGCATTGATATAGATATTGATTGCAGAAAACCAGCTAATTATACATGTTGATAGTGTAACACAAATTGCAAACAAGAAATGATTGAGATACGAAATCACAACAAAAAGAAAATTGAATTTCATTTAGAATCATGCTTTCCAATTTGATAAGCCATTGACAAAACTTGAAATCAATAAAAAGAAAACAAAAAATCTGCTGACATCAGATTGAAAAGATAATAACAAAGGGATATAAAGCTATTATCACTGTGTTAAAAAGTCACTATAACAACTCTAGAGAGCTATTGACTTGAAGTCAATCAAAATGAAAATAAAAAAGTTACTGACATCTAATTGAAAAGATACTAACATAAAGATACAAAGATATTATCACTAACTTGAAAAGCTACTATAACAATTATAAAGAACTACCGACTTGAAATGAATCAAACTAAAAATAAAAAAAGCTACTGACATCAACTTGAAAAGCTACTAACATAGAGATAGAAAGCTACTATCGCTATGTTGAAAAACCAGTGATACAATTGGCACCACATCACATATCACAAAACCTGCCAAACAGAGCTCCAGTTAGGCAATCAAAATCCGCAAATTCAAAAACAGATAATCGTAGATGAGGTTTATAAAATCATGAGAGACCTGAAACAACTAAGAAAATTTTTAGAACCTATACATGACAACTGAGGACAAGCTAATAGCTCTTATATCTAGGATAGAAGTAGGACAAGAAACTTAACAGAACAATTTACTTAGTTTACCATTAAAGGATTAGAGAAACAATCGAAACATCCTAGTGATAACATATCTACCGATATACCAACTCTTTTGAAAAAGTAAAAGCTGGATAGTTAAAGATGAGGACTAGCTACGAGCTTTGATTAATCCAAAATCACAAGTCATTTCTAATTGTAGGGTACTCTTTCACTTTTTATCCAAATTCAGCAAAAATATTTGATTTCGAGAATTAAAAACTGTATTGTGCTCTTTTCAAGAATTATCATAATTGCAAACTACAATTAAACATTTGCAAACTACGGAACTCATCATAAACAGAAGTTCGATCCAAATATACTATTGAAACCAAATTAGTCCAGAAATCCAATTACAGAAGTGGACCATTGGAACCCATAACAAACTTTGTTGGCTTTCCACAAAAGTGAAGTAGAATAGAATAATAAAAGAATCAATCTGACTGCAAACCAGACAAACATATATATTAACACAAATCTTGATACAGTAATAGTATTCTACTAACATACATGCAATAGCATATAAGATAAGACAACAATCAATCAATATCAAATGGCAATAGCCAGAATGTCAATCTTCTCGCTTCCTTTGAACCTAACATGGAATGCATTGTAAGCTACAAGACCTCAAAATGCATTTTTCAATTTTGATACGATTCTAAGAACCTATAGCATTGAATACTACTCATCATAAACAAATCCAAATATACTACGATCGATTACTTCATAGTTTTCACCAGGCAATTAAAATCAAGGTTTTCAAAATAATTTGCAGGTACAAATTCAAATTCAAACGAAATGGAAAATGTGAATTACTTGGGAGACGACGGAGCCGAGGCTTGGAGACGATGAATCCGAGGCTTGGAGACGACGAAGCCAAGGCAAGTCCAGAAGAAGCACGAGAAAGCGAGGAGCGTCGATGAAGAAACACCGAGAAAAGCCAACAGTGCTCAGATCTACACTGAGAATGCGATCCGGAAGCACACCAACACCAAATTGAGAGGACGGCGGCGTCGGCCTTGTACGTGACGGCAACCGGAGCTTGCTCACTGACCTTGAACATCTACACGCCCTGGTGGAGCGACGGGAGCTTGTTCGCGCCGTGGATCTTCGAGTCGCAGGTCGGATACAGGTAGGCCGAGTCGGTGAGGCAAAAGAAGGCCGCCGGCAACGACTTACCGGTGTCGTAGTGCTTGGGGAAGAGGCCCGGCAAGATCCAAAATCGGTTCAAAATGAGATTAGAGAGCTTTTGTTTTTTTTTTGGGCAACAGAGAGAGCTTTTGTTTGATAGAGAGAGATCTATAAAGCCGATGCAATTGATTTTGTTAGGTAAGGGCAAAATTGTCAGAGAAAAAATAACGTAAAGATATAAGTGGCCTTAGATGTATAAAAAAATATAGATGGTCTTATGACAAATTAAAGTTTCAAAGTAGCACTTGTGAGTAATTTTCTAAATTTATAAATACATGTAATTTAGTGATTCAATCGTTTATTTTTTAAATTATTCTATAAGAATGACTGACAAAAAATTAACCAAATCACAGTTTGATCGATCATATCTATTGTTGAAACAAAAACATATTTTATTGTATAAAACTGAAATAGTGATGAGGATAACAGAGTGATGTTTGATTTGATTGATTACTGACACGAATAATTGTGGAATTGAAAAAAATCGGAAGAAAGATGGTTCTGATGAATTGATTACAAAAACCAAAAGAAAATCTGCCTATTGTAGTTTTAGTTGCTAGATATGTATCTACTAACTTTGCCCATATCCTATCCTAAAGGGAAGCCTTGCCTCCACCACCACAACACACCATCAGTCCATGCCATCGCCAACCTACACCACCCACCTAACAACCTAAAAGACTCCATCCACCATATATCTCTTCTAGGATCCTACCCCTCCCCCATTATTTTCCCCGTATCACGTGCTGTGCACGTGAACCCGCAACACCACACTGGATGCTCCCACAATCCCACATAACAACCCTAGTTACTAACTAGCCCTAAAACAAACCAGCCCACGTGCGCGGTTTGAAAAGTATGCTCTGCTCTTTGCGACTCACAAAACACACACAGTGACAGTGGCATTTATACGAAGGTGAAGGAAGTTGCTGCAGTAGTGAACTTGCCAGAAGGGCTCCACAGACACTATCCCTCAGGACCCTCTCGGCCTCTCCTCCGTTGCAGAACTTTTTGTTGCAGCTCTCTGTCTCTGTCTCTCTCTCAATAATGGTGGCTGGTGAGGATGATGAGCAAAAGGGTCTGGTTAGTTTCGATCGAAGTGGGAAAGAGGGTAGCTATGTAGCAGTAAAGTCTATATAACAAAACTGGACTGGGGGCACTGGAGATTGGGGAGCTGATGGTAATGTTGCACTCACTCGATGAAACAAGATGCGCCCCATTAATTATTGAACGTACATTATCTTTCTTACAAACACGTTCAAATTTTTGATTGTTTGCGTGCCACTTTGGACTACTGACGTCTAAGTGACTACTACAATATGTTCTGAACTTAATCCAAAGATTGGACCACCATACATTTGCACATATAATAGCACATATTAATGGAAATGGATCCATCCATCTTTTTCAGTTGAACATGAAATTAAATTATAATTCTCTTGCATTTTGTGTTCCAATATGGATGAATATTGGAATATCTTTTTGCATCCATTTATAAACTAATCACAGTGTATGGAACAGTGTAACAGAATCTTGTAGATTATGTGATTAGAAATAAAATATTGTTTAATTTCTTTTGAAAAATGACGACAATTTATTATTTATATATAATTTTTCTTTTCTCTCTAAGAGAAACAAAAATATTATTCATATATAAAAATTATAGATTGAATGGAAACACAAATTGCGAACATTATTGAGTGCAATTGGAAGATTTAATAACGGTTTGATTAATTTTTATATAGTGCAATAATTTACGCTTTTAGTTCATCGATCAGATGCTTAATCAAAAATGCTGCCGGACCCAGTAAAATTAATGAACAACCTTCGGTTCGATTAATTTTTATGAAGTGCAGTTATTTGTTCATCAGGTGCTTAAATAAGTATGCTTCCGGACCCAGTTAACTTATTGAACAACCAATGCAGGGGCTATGTTTTGCTTTTCCTTGACATATGATGAGGGAACATCAAAATTAAAGCGAGAGGTGAAAGAAAATGACCTTTCTCCAAACAATTGGTACTGAGTGATGCAAGATAATGAGTTGAGTTTCCTAGTTCAGTTCAGCCACTAGTACTGGCCACACATAATCGTTAATTTTAGGCAATCATGTGAGAGAACTCTCATACATACTGATGCCCTTTTTTCTTGTCCTCGAAGAAAAAATACGTATTTTGTCAAAAATATGTAAAATGTCGTCATTGCATTGGGCCGGATCGAACTAGCTCGGCCAGTCGATTACAGCACTAGCGCTTGAGCCGGACTAATTAGGATTTGAAATAATAGTGGGAGTTGTAGAGAACAAGAATTTGGGAGAATATCAAGATGTATTTCCTTAGAGGGTCAACATATTATTATCATATCTAATGAAATTACACAATGTATAGATCCAAGAAACTTCAAGATTCGGTATATTCAAACGATATATATCTGTCTTCTTAATCAAAATAAGAAATATATATGTTAGCGGGATTCCGGATGGGTACGAGAACTTAATCCCCTACAGGTACGCATATGAGAATATATAGTATTCTATATATTCTAATAGAGATCAGGACGAGGATGTGACTAAAGAATGACTTCGAGAACGAAGATGATATTTTGATCCACAACCGCTACTCTCCCCCACCATCTTTATTAACTGTTAACCCCTAAAAGGCTAAAACTGCAAACTTAAAAAAAGTTATGTTTTTTTTTTCTTTAAGGACTTTAATCCAATACCAGCCAAGTCTGTTGTTAGTTTTGCACATCTGGAATTGATGGTATAAGATATATTGCCCACCTTGGTTAAGAACAAATATATTCTGTGTCTAAAGGTTTAGTAACTAAACGTGCGCGCCTTTTGATTTTACTTCAGTGCAGTTCATATCTTTGAGATTATTATTTTTTTTTTCCAGCAACTTTGCATCAATAGATATTGAAATCGGCCTAGTATTCGTTTTTCCAAATGGAGTGACTTTCATCCATTGGTCTCTAAATTGATAGTTGCCAGAGTGGAGACATTTTGTATTTGACATTGCTTTGAGAATTCACGTGCACATTACATGTTAATATTTTTGAACATTGACATCATGAATCACATCGATCTAATCCTACAAATTTAGAGATTTTCTTTTCTTTTATTATCCAAAGGAGATTAAAAAAAAAAATTAAGCACAAACCTGGAATGCACATTAACAATAGAGTGAAGGTGCATTTTCATGATTATGCCTAAATTGACACAAGTTGAGAAAGCGAGCCTACAACAAATTCCATGGAAAGTGCAAGGAGGCTTCCAACTTCCACATCATAGAAGAAAAAGGAAACTCATGCGCGCATTACCAATCACTACTAGTATATATACACGAACATGATAGCTAGACAACCATTAATTAAATTTAAGAAAAACAAAAGCATAAGAAACAAGATTGAAACCCAGTATTATTAAACATCCACATCATGGACCTTTGTAATCATCAATTGGGACAAAGTGTATGGATAACTTTATCTAATGGAATGTCATGTGACTAATTTGAGTCAATGTCATCCCCCCACTTACATCTTCTAAGGAAAGAGGACAAGTATCTTTGCATGCCTTCTAAAGTACTTGCAGCTCTGTCAAGTTAACGTTATTGTTGCGAAAGTAACAAATGTGATGTGAGTTCATTCAAAAAAAAATGTGATGTGAAGATTGAACTTTGTGGCACCTTGACAATTCCAGTACGCTTATAATGCTTGGGAGTAGGTATGGAAAACTTTTTCCAAGGCATGGATGCTTCTTATTGTCTCCCTTGAGGAAAATCAAATGTAATCGACACATGACATTCGTGGGGAAACGTGGATCATATAGCGGCAATTAAGGAGCAATTTATTATAAGCTCAAGGTTAAAGTTCGAAGGTCGGAGAGAAGGTACAGAGGCTGAAGATAAAATATGATTTAGGATGATCCCCGTTTGGACTTTCTATGTGTAAGATTATGATTGTAGAAAGACAATGCTGGGGGACGAGGATAAGGAGAACAACTTCTAGAATTAGGTTTTAATCCCCTCGTCACCAGCGTCGATTATTGTGATTACTTTTGCTCTTTTTTTTTTTGGTTACAGATTACTTTTGCTCTTTGATCGTGATTCTCCTTTTTATTTTGTTTCTTTCTTTCCATATTCCATTTGACCTCCCTTGTACCAGAAAAAGTAAGATGCAATGATGCATGGTAGTAGACTTGGCCACTGGCAGTGGGAAAGTAAGGCCAGCGCTTGAACATACCTTGTGTATGGCCATGTAAAATGTTACTGTAACATGTCAGAATCTAGAAGGACGTCAAATCTGGTAACTGGTAAGCACATGCCCAATAAATAAGGTCTAGACTAGCAATATTCAAATAAAACTTTAGGTATCTAAGTTTTTAGGGTTAGTTCAAGTCGTTAAAAAGTGAATTAGAATTAGATTACGTGAAGATGGATTCAATTCTCCTTTAATCTAATATATATATA
>LYNE01000404.1:89556-106558 GCA_001662545.1 Rosa x damascena | reverse complement strand
AAAAAAAAAAAAAAAAAAAAAAAAAAAACTAAGAACATAAGCAACACTTCAGCTTGGCTTTCTCCTCTTCATTCTTCATTCTTCATCTAGGCTACTTCCCTTCCATCGACCATAATCTGTAAACAAAGCATATTAGCAACTGTAAGAGACAGACAGAGCTGCAGCAAGATAAACTAATCTAATTAACTTTGTATTTTGTACGGTTGTACCAAGCGGATCTGCAGAATCACTCCTCAATATCTGAAAGATTGGTAATTCCAACATCTAGCAACACAAACATGAAAACAATGTTAGAACAAAAACTAACATATTTGAGCAAAAGTGAAAAGTTTACAGATTTGAACAAAAGTTGCACTTAAAAGAAGAAAACTTAAAACAAAATTTTACCTTGCTCAAGTTTCTCCAATTCACAGTAGACCTCAAGTTCAGTTTTGGTTGGCTCTTTGAATAGAGAATTCCCGGCAGCCCTTAACCAATTCGAGCAACACACATGGCACTCAACCATTCTAGGAGTCAAGCTGGCCCTAAAAGGATCCACCACTCGGCTGCCAAGGCTAAAAGCACTCTCTGAAGCCACTGTGGATGCAGGGACAGCAAACACATCTCGTGCAATTTGAGACAAGATTGGATATCGAGGTGCATTTTCTTTCCACCACTCTAAGATCTAGAACTTAGGATTAGAAGGGTCTTCAACAGCCTCCAAAAGATACTTATCAACCTCATTTTTAATCTCCACCACATCTTTCTCTTGCCTCAACATCATAAATTCATGGATATTGGTTGCATAGCTTTCGTCCTCACCTTGAGCAGAACTGCTGGAATCAACTTTAGGTTGTGTGATATCCATACTTGCTTGTGCAGCCTCGGGATTAGAATTTGCATACTCATTAAAGAGTTGCAGAAACATGGATTTCACTTCATTAACCATCTCAGCCACCAAAGTTCTTTCTTGCTGCAGCTTCGGGAAAAAGTACTCTAGATACAACATCTTGAATCTAGGATCCAACACAACAGCAATCAATAAGATCTTGTTCATGTCTTCTAACTTTCTCCAGTATTTGTCGAATTTTCGCTTCATTGACGCTCCTATGCTCACCATTAGAGGATCGTCACTTTTCGCACACTTGTCTAACTCTTGCACAATTGTACACATCCATAACAATGGCTGATTTGCAGTCACACACTTGGTACCACTGAATTGGAGAGTGGCATCATAGAAGATTTTCAGAAACTTCACTAATCTAGCTGCTTTCTCCCAGTCAGCACTATTCGGAGGCCCCTCCCTTTTTCTCCTACCAACCCTTTCTTGGAAGTAACTCTCAAACTGAGAATCTTCATCTTCCATTCTCATAAATGCTTTCTTAAACTTTACAGCAATGTCTAGCATGAAATACGTAGAATTCCACCTAGTGCAGACATCCAACGGCACTATCCCACCCTTGCTCTCTACCTTTTCTTGAGCTGCACACTTCCGAAACCTTTCTAACCTAGCAGGTGAAGACCTTATATACTTAACACAGTTCCTAATCCCATCAATACTTGAATCCAACTCCTCCATGCCATCCTTAACAATTAAATTGAGGATGTGGCAGCAATATCTCATGTGCAAAAACGCACAATCTAACACCAACTCCCTCCCTTCCCTATTTTCTCCCTCATGTAATCAAGTGCCACTTGATTTGGAGAAGCATTGTCAACAACAATTGTAAACACTTTCTCTATTCCCCAACCTATAAGACATGACTCAACAAGTTTCCCGATGGTTTTCCCCTATGATTAGGAATTACAACAAAGCTTAGGATTCAATTATGGAGAGTCCATTGGTCATCAATGAAATGAGCAGTTAAGACCATGTAATTGACATTTTGGATCGAAGTCCAAGTGTCGGTAGTGAGGGAAAATCGCTGTCCAAAAGTGGTCAAGATATTTTTAAGAGCTGTTTTTTCATTTTGATACAAATCCCATACATCCCTAGCAATGGTTCTACGAGAAGGCATATCAAACTTAGGCACTGTCACCGGCATGAATTCCTTAAAACCCTCCCCCTCAACATGACTAAATGGCAATTCATCTCTAATAATCATCTTAGCAAGCAAAATCCTAGACCTATCCGGATCATACTGAACAGCCACAACATTACCCCCATTTTCAATGCTATCAAAAGTCAAGTACCTCTGTTTCTTGGCAAGTATGTATAGCGGACACTTCTTGCACTGATAAAGCAGATGGGTTTTCATGTTTGACGTCCCATTAGACTTGGAGTGGTAGGCATAAGTCTGTGGGCAATAGTTGCACTTCGCTTAAGGTTTGGCCATCGGAGTCCCATCTGGATTCTTCATCTTCGTGAAGTGCTCCCAAGCCACAGACTTGTTCTTCCTCTTCAATGTTGATTCCAGTCCAGGAGCATCGGTACCAGCAATAGAGTCAGTCGATTGACCTGAGACAAGGGTAGTAGGACCAGGTGGAACTGAAACAATCGCACCAGCAGCAGTAGGGTTTACTTCCGAAGCAGGGAATGAGGGTACTGAAGTCCCTATGCTTGATGCAGCCTCTACGCTTGTGGGAGTAGGAGTCACAGTGTTTGAATTCCTTTCCATCATCTGAACAAAGCATATTGGAAGTTTAGAACTATGTTTATCAGCAACTACACAACCAATTTTGATATATGTATGCACTATGAAATGAATCAAACAATTGACAACAACAAAGTATAAATCAAAACTATAAATCAAAACTCAGGAACAACGCAAGCTATAAATCAAAACTCAGGCTTATCAGGAACAACGCAAGCTATAAATCAAAACTCAAGCTTATCATCAACACACAACAACACTGTATAAACTATAAAGCAACCTAGTCAACAGTTCAATAGTCAAAACCCAGTCTCAAAACCTTTAAATCTAAACCAGTAAAACACTAAAACCACATCAACATAGTCAAAAGTCAAAACACAGTATAAAGTCAAAATCCAGTATAAATGTGCGAATGAATCGAAGAGATTTTGGTTTCAAAAACTCACCAGAGAGCTGAGAGCGAATGAATCGAATGAGCCAATCTGAATCGATCTTAGTCTAAGAGAGCCAGAGAGCTGATGTAGAGCTGCAAGCTTCAATCGCCAATCTGACTGGGTTCTGGTTTAGGGCTAGGGTTTTCGACTGGAGAGTAGAGACTAGAGAGGCCGAGAGCGGCTATGTCTGTGTATGGATAGAGACAGTTGCGAATGAGAGCTAGCGTTCCCACTTTTCAGTTTTATTTAGTCATAGGAATACTCTGCGGTAAGATATATCGTAAGGATATATGCACCAATAGGAAATAAATAGCTAATAAAAATAAATATAAATATATATTAATTAAATTCGGTCGAATCAGTTTTTTTCGGTCGGTCTCAAACCCAATACCGAAGCCGCACCGCATCAATTCGGATAGGCTCGGTCCTTTGAATTTTCCCGCTCTTTTTGATCGGGTCGGTTAACTAGACCGTTCTTCCTGTTTGGGTCGGGCGGTTTTTTGCCCAGTTTCGGTTTTGTGCCCACCCCTAATTATAACTAAGGGTCCTTACCCAAAAGCGCCAAAATGAGCCAAACTTTTCTCACTTACTCCAGCAACAGATTTTTATTTTCACTAACCCAATTCAAAGTACAATGACAAATATACCCTCAGTTTACTTAAACAACTTCATTTTATGCCATTCTCTCATATCTCTCTCTCTCTCCAGCACATCACGATACTCTCTCTCTCTCTCTTCCTTTTCCAGTTGTCCTGCGAGTTCTCGATCAAATCCAATATCAGAACTCGATCAAATCCAGAAATCACAGTCCGTCAGAATGTGAGCTCGGAGAGTTATGGTCTGTCGTCGCCGTCGACCTTGAAGAAGACCTCCTCGAGTTCTCGATCAAATCAGATATCAGAACTCAATAAAATCCAAAAATCACAGTCCGCCAGAATGTGAGCTCGGAGAGTTATGGTCTGCCGTCGCCGTCGACCTAGAAGAAGACTCCGAAGCACCGCCGCCAGGCGAAGAAGACCTCCAAAGCTTCGTCACCACATGAGGAAGATCTCAGATTCCAAGCTCTGTTGCCAAGCGACATGCACTCCGATTCCAAGCAATGGCAACCTAACCCTGCTATCAAGCTGCCCCAGCAAAGGAAGCCATATGATTTGAATTTGAAAATGGGTTTGGTTAGGTAGCAGATGACGGTGGGTTTGCTCCAATTTGGTGCCCAAATCAGATTTTTTTTTTTTTTTATAAGTAACGAGACAGAAGGAAAGGAAAAAAAAGTTTTGAATGTCTATTGGGGGGTAATAGACGTCTATTGGAGGGCAATAGACGTTTTCAAATTAATATAATCTCTTCGTTTTTTTCTTTAATCAAAGTTTTTTTTGTCTAAGTTTAGGAAGATTAGTTCTCATTCCGGCTACCGAAAGTTCTATTGGAGGGTAATAGACGTCTATTGAGGGGCAATACATGGCCAATAGTCGTCTATTGCGGGGCAATACATGGATAATAGTTGTCCATTGGGAGGCAATAGACATCTATTAGGGGGGCAATAAACGTCTATTAGGGGGGCAATAGACCTCTATTAGGGGCAAACAAATATTTCCGGTGAGATTTTAAGCAAATTCCGGTGGGCGGCAGCCCGTGACTGGATTCCGGAGGCCGGTAACCGGAATCTGGCGACCGGTGACAGGATTCTGGCAAAGTTGGCCGGATTTCGGTGACCGGTGACAGGATTTCAGCGACCGGTGACAGGTTCCGGCGAAGTCTCCTATGGTTTCTCTCTCTCTCTCTCTAATTAATAAAGGGATGAGAGGTAAAATGGTATTAAAAAAAATCAAAAACAAAAAAAAAATCTTAATGGGTCTTCCCTTAGAGTGTATTGTGTAAGAGGGAATTAAAAAAACTTAATGGGGTAAGTGGGAAAAAAATGCCTAAAAATGAGGTAAATGGACAAAAACCCTTATTTATAAAGCTATAAAAAAACAAAAATTGGGCCCTCTCAATCACATGTGAACGGTAAATGTATCAAAGAATAAAAAAATAAAAAATTGAACGCAGAAAGAAGAAAAGAATATATAGGTTGGTCATTTATATGTGTAAATATAAAACATGAGAAAAAAAAAATTGGGCCCTCTCACATTTAGGGTCCTGTGCTATCGCCCTCATTGCACACCTTCAGAGCCGGCCCTGGGACTAGGGATGGTTGGTAGATACAACCTAGAAAGGACCCTGCAATGTATAATTTTACATTTTTACTATGCAGCATTTTCAATTAATTATCACACGGACATCAAGCCGAAGAATTATATCTTCAAAACTCCTGGCATTACACTGTCAAGAAAAAAAAAACTTACGCTAGGACTGAAGTCCCCGCAACAATAAAAAGGGTATACAACTCTAGCAAGTAATCTCTACTCTAGAACTCACTACCCACTTATTCAAAAATTGAAAAAAGAAACAAACATAAACTAAAAGAACTTTTTGAACTAAATACACAACTCCAAGAAGAAAAAAATGCAGCATCGCCTATGCACGCAACTGTGGTACTTAACAACATTCCTCCCTCTCAGAGTATGCCACGTAACATAGTAGCCAAAACGGGAAGCAAACATTCTACATCTTCTCTTTCCCCATCTCCGAAGAAAGAGAGATGTCAGGAGAGGTAGAGGAAGAAGGAGAAAGATGGGTTTGTCGTCTTTGACTTGTTGCCCTGCCCCCTGCCATGGCTTTTCTTCTCCCTAGCAGCCAACATCACTTCCACCTCCACCAAGCCATCTTCCTTCCAACGCTGCTGCAGCGGGCACACAACCCCTACATGGTTTTTGAGAAAATATATCATTTCATTCATTTATCCAAGGCCAAAAGGCACGTACATCAAATACTGTCTTATACCAAAATCATAAATGGTATACCAAAATCATAAATGATATAAGCTACTAAACAAAGGACATGTGACCCTCACTGTTAACACATTCGCTCCCTTATTGAGCCTAACTATAAGAAAGAAATTCTCCCTACCAACTTCCCATGAAGTAGTAACCTAGTCGCCTAGAAACCTCATTTTGTGTACAACTAGATAAACTAAGATGAAAGTAGTAGAAGACTCAACTTCTAGTAATAGGCAAAGAAATCTGGAAAACCTAAAGCTTTCCTTGCCCTTGTCTCTAGGGCTGGGAACAGATCCAGTGCTAGCAAGATAAGTGATCTGCAGAGGAACACCATCAAGTTTCTTGTTGGCATGTTGCGTTTTGTTCTTACTTCCAAGAGGCCTACTGAACTTCTTTTTTAGAGTGACCGAAGTAAGATCGCTATCCTCCTCAATGAGGCTGAGTGCCTCCGCCTGCAGTGTAGGAATCTTGCCACCCAAGATTGTTTTGAATTTCTTGAGAGAAGGATGGCTATCACCGTTGTTTGTACCTATTTTTTGGAAATTGGCCAGTAAACTCTTAGCCGATAGATGAGGAAATTACCATGTTTTTATCGTTGGTATCTCAATAAATTTTCATTTTTATGAGATATTAATTTTTGGAGAAGAAATTAGAAGGCAAAGAAAGTAGGAAACAATGGCAATACCTATTTATTGGAGTAATTAATATCGACATTTGATTGACTTTGAAGGTATTAAAGACAATATTGCATAACTAAAAGAAAATAAATTATAATGGCACTACAAAAAGAAGGTGATTATGGTGTGATTAAGAAACGGAGCAATAAGGAGCGTAATGTAACGCCCTAAACTGCACCTCACCAGCTTAAGTACGTCACAGTGATGCGAGCCCCTAAAACATAAACCAAATGCTCGATTCACATCCTAGAAACCAGCAAGGTATTTTGTTTAACAAATTTCTGTAAGACACAGCGAAAACTTGTAAAAACTTTTGAGGTGAAATGCTTTAAACTGTTAAATTAAACTTGTTCGTCCAAAACTTGATATGACGAACTTTCAACAAGTTTTGGGAAACAATTTTCAAAGAAGTAATAGTCGAGATAAACCCGAAACCTGGTTTCCGTTACGATGATTAAACGAACTAGTTTCCGTGACACTCAGCTCCATCCAGTCCAATCCAGTTATCAGTGCACAATACCTGCAACCATACTGTTGTAGGGGTGACCTCGCTGCTCAGTAGGGGCTTCACCCTGGTTAGGTTTGAAAAATGACGCATAAATAATAATTTTGGGTACCCAGTATGAAAATGTACTTAAACCAATTTCTTTTGAGGAACAACAAACTTAAATATTTTTCAGACTAAAAAACCGATGCATGAAACTCAATTACCAATGCATGGAGTACAAATACATACGGCGCCAAGTAATACCTGATGACCCACTACACGACCTTACCTCAAATTAGTCAATAACTAGGTATGCGTAGCGAGAGCGCCCACTACCTAGCTACACACACGAAATCGGGTCGTCATTGTGATTGCACACTGTCTGACCGGTGTAGCTAACCATCCAGAGGTCAAGGGAATCGAACCCAAGGAAGTCAGTGCCACCCTTCGCTCTCAAGCCATCAACATCTCTCACGGTTTGGTTAGTATGCATTGCATTTTAATGTAACCAAACCATTCACCTTATTATGCATCACAATTAAATTAAATATGAAAAACAACTAATTGAGTAAGTCCCGAGTCCCGTACCTGAATTCCGATGCTTATCTTTCACTCCGTCCGAGAGCCACGAGTCTTCCGTTCCTAGGATAACTGGAGTCCTAAGTCCGTCATAATAATCGTTAATAACTCATTGAACAAATATTAAAGTTTTGACGATTAAAGAATCGTCAGGCCAAATTTTCCTGATTTGACCAAGATTGACCAATGTTGACTTCGCGACACAACATGCTTTAAGTGCCAACAATTTCACTAAACGTAGTTTTATCGACCAGATACAAAATTCTGACCAACCATGACAATATTGGACAAATTCAAATATCGGCTAATTCCAATTCACATTAGGTGCACCCAAAACTACTAAGGGCACCCAACCTCACTTTACTTTTCACTTCAACCAAGTTTTAATTCTGTGCACAAAGCTTGGCATCCACTTAAATATGAATCCTACCGAAACTTACTTCACCCATCAACAGCTCCGATCACTATCACGCATGTACTAAGCAATTGTTCCAAACAATTATATACCCAATTCATCTAGTTTATGTGCAAATACCAATTCTCAATTAATTACACTTTTCGATGATTAGTTGATGACTTGGAAAAAGATGATTAGTTGATGACTTTTTTGTAAGACCCACTTTTCGATTACATTTCCGCAAATCAACCATTAGATGTTTAGATATTCATGTATAGATCATTATGAAATATTTCAACCAAACTGAAAATCGTTAAGGCATTCATAATATTAATTTATCAACTATGAACATGAACGGTTCATGTCTGATAGAATTGGTTCGTCCATCGATTTGATCTAGTTCGGTACATTAAAAATTAACAATTTGGAAGAAAATTTTCAGAAGTGATAAACTCATGCATACATAAACATCTAACGGTTGATTTGCTGTAATGTAATCGAAAAGTGGGTCTCCCAAACTATTGATTAAAAAGTATTCAACGAGTCTTCATTAATGTGGTCCTCACTAGAAGGACTCCTGTCAATTGTAATTATTTTTCTAAACCATATGTTTGTAATTTGACATGACTTGCCCCCGATTTGATTTGAAATCTGAAGTGGCCTTGTGGGGCCAAACTTAAAAGAAATTCTACCTAAAATTTGGCAGAATTTCTCCTAAAAATGGGCTTCCAAAATCTGTAACACAAACTTAACACTCCTAATAGCAAAAATCCATCCTTAGTCCCTGGAGCCTACCTGCTCCCCATGATATCAACCACCCCCCAACTCAAACATTAGAGGGGTTATAGCTCGTTCAATCTCAATCAAACATATACATATCATAACGCACATAACAGCCCCCAAAAGTCAATCATAAACATATATATCATAACCAAAGTTTTAAAAAACGCTAGGCGCTAGTCAGGCTGTGAATAGGGAACCAGCGCCCAGACGCCAAGGTGGGGGACTAGGCGGCGCCCAGGCGGTTTTGTATTTTTTTAATTTTAATTTTAATTTTTATAGCATTGAACTAAATACTTATTTAATTAACTATTTTTTTTAACTAAATACTTATTTAATTAACTATTTTTTTAACTAAATACTTATTTAATTAACTATTTTTTTAACTAAATACTTATTTAATTAACTAAAGGTAGTAGAATTGACGGACAAAAAATATAGTATTGTTTTAGGGAAACAAGAATTGAGAGGAATTTGCTGTGTATTCTCATTGATAATAGGGACCTCTTTATATAGAGGATTACAATGCATAGAATCTCAATCATACAAGGAAAGTAATTCTACATTGATTAGGATTCTAGATCCTTCTAATTAAATCCTATTACCACTAGGTCAAGTAACCTAGAGTTTGGGCTAAACACAAATTAGGTTTTCCTTGAACACTCCCCCTTGTGTTGCCCAAACGCAGTGCTTCTCTCGTTGCCTCATTAAAAACCTTTCCGAGTAACAAAAACCCAGTGGGACAAAAATAACCTCGGTCGAAGGGGAAAAAGAGCACAACACACCCTTCACGTTTCGAGGTGAACATGTAGACATCTCCCCCTGATGTCTGCATCTCCCCCTGATGACTACGATCATGGGAGTTCAGATAATTTCCCCAAGTCAATTCTTGCCACATGTTTCTCGAACGTGGATTTGGGCAATGACTTAGTAAACAAGTCTGCCTCACTATCCTCAGATTGAAACTAGTTCACTTTGATCTGGAGGAGAGTCTGTTGTTGCTAATTATGCTTGGTGTTGTTGCTTTTGATGTAGCCTTGCCCCATTTGTTCAAAACAAGCAGCATTATCCTAAATGCTCGTAAGCTCATCTGTGGTAGACTTCAAACCACAATTGTTCGAACATGCGTAATTATGAATCCAATCCATATTCATTCACGAACCACTTCATGAAGAGCAATGATCTCTGCATTGTTCGAAGATAAAGCGACGGTCTATTCTATAGACCTCCAAGATATCATGGTCTTTTCCCATGGTGAACACTTAACCAGTTTGGGAGTGACCATTGTGTGGGTCAAAGAGATACCTAATATCAGCAAAACCTTCCAAAACACATGTTGTTTTGGGATGGGGATAATGGACGCAGGATAGTGTTGACGGCGTTTTTGGTGTGTGATGGTTCCGAATTCATCATCTCTTTGTAGGGATAGAACAAGCCCATATCACTCATACATCTCAAGTATCGAAAGATATCTTTTACACCAATTCAATGGCGTCGCGTTGGCGCAGAGTTATATCTAGCTAACAAGTTCACAACATATGAGATGTCCGGTCTTGTGCATTGGGATAAGTACAATAATGCGCCTATTGTACTAAGTAAGGCACTTCTGCCTCTAGCACATCTTCGTCATCATCCTTTCAACGAGTAGGATCCTTTTTAGGATCAAGACTACGGACGATCATGGGGGTGCTTGAAGGCTTGACCTTGTCAAAATGCCTAAGCATCTATCGACACGATACTCAAGTTCCAAACCGAGACATAATCGTGTTCTCCCAAAATCCTTCATCTCAAACTCGGATTTCAAGTGTTCAACGGTTTCCCTTAACTCTTTAAGGGCTTCTAATGAAGATCATGTCCAACATGAACCGCGATAGAATCCGAAACTTGTTATAGAAACGCGTGGGCATATCCCTTCCCAATCAAGTAGTCACTTTAGTGAGCGTTTCAACCTCTTTGTAAACGCGCTCCATGGTCTAGAGCCACTTGACTTGGGTAAATGAAGTTCACCATAAACCTTCATATATATTCTGTATCTAGATCCCTATAGAGATACATAGTGACCACATTTGTAAGCTGCATGTTTAGTTATTCGGAAACTACCAAACTGACAAGGTAGTGGAGTGTAATGACATCTATTACGAGAGAAAATGTCTCATCGTAGTCGATTCCAGGGCGTTTTGTGAGAAGCCTTGCGCCATAAGGCGAGATTACCATCTCTTTTTCTCATCACGCTTTCTAACGAAGACCCATTAGTCAACAGGTTTTATGTTAGGAGGTGTTGGCATCTCTAGCTCGAAAACCTTCCTCTTCGTTAGAGGATCCATCTTAACCTGGATCGCATCTTTCCATTTAGGCCAAAAACTCTCTACGTTGGCATTCATTCATCAACGGAGCGTGGTTCGGTATTATCTGACTCAACGAACTCATGCTCAACGAAATATGCAACTACATCATCAATTATGATGGAGTTTCTATCCCACTTCTCATGTACACTAGTGTAAGTTTCATAGAGCTCTATATTCTCAGGAATAGGTTCTGACGTTGAGGCGTCCCCCAACGATAACCATAACCCGGAAGATACTCATGAGACGGATTTTTGAGTGTCAATGATCGAGGATTGGTTTGTGCCAATGTATCCTTCGAACCCACAGGCCTCCCACGCATCCTAGCTGAGGCCATGGCCTGTAACGCCAGAGTGCCACTCTCTTTGGCATTGGCGCCATGCCTACCTCCGCGTAGGGTGGCGCTACGTCCTCTCGTAGGGAAGTCCTTCCTTGCAGGCATGTTTGCAGCATATTTATGTGATCTTGTCACTGTAATAGGGAAAGAGATGAGACATAGTGGGGACAGGCCACGACAATTCCTGTCGTTCCTGCTGAACATCCGTGTTCTTATCTCCCCCTAACGACGGGAAGACTGTCTCATCAAAGTGACAACCCGCAAATCTAGCGGTAAGGAGATCGCCTTGCAAGGGCATTAAGTGGCGGACGATTGTTGGAGTCTCAAATCCAACGTAGTTGCCCATTCGTCTGTAAGGACCCATCATAGAGCGCTGTGGCGGCGCAATTGGCACAAAAATGGCTCACTCAAATGTGCGTAAGTACAAAAGACGTGTACTCAGTCACTAGCTGTAACGCAGAGGTACATTGAGTGGCGGTAGGTCGTAGACAAATTAGCATAGCTGCATACGATATTGCATCACCCCAAGCGGATGTAAGGAGATTGGTGCGCAGTACCAATGTCCGGACGACCATCGTAGTCGTTTCCGCGAGACCACTTGGGTGTGTACGAGGGAATATGATGTCCAACATCAGTCCCATTGTAATATCCATCGAAAGTCTTTCGATGCAAACTCTCTAGCATAGTCAAATCCAATTGACTAAATAGGATAATTCGGGGAGTGAGCCCGTTGTTGTATGATATGTGCTAGGAGTGTAGCATAAGCAGCATTTATAGGTGGACAATGGCACAACACATGACCAGCGTGTTTGCGTGTCAACCAATATCATGAAATATTTAAACGTCTGCAAGTTGGTTGAATCAATCCACAAAATCCCTACGGATTCTTTGTAAGAACAGAATGAGTATTGTTATATCCTTTGCATAGGACAATCTCAGTCCTAGTTTCCCTAAGGAACGGGCTTTGTAAAACGAGCGAGAGGCCTTAGAAGCAACCATTGAGTATTTTGGTTAGGCCTGAGCGGCTAAAACGCTATTCGAAGCAAGTTGGTGATTGCAGCATCACCTGGGGCGCCATCACCATGATGGATGCCATCCATGGTGTCATGGATAGGGACTGCACCAGCCCTAGGCTGGTGGTGGACGGAGGCAGTGCCCCAGGCAGCTGCGTAGGTCACACTTAGTCCGGAAATCAATTTTTGATTCATGCTTCGTTTCGCTCGAGAGAAAGGATGTCCATATGAAGTCTTTGTAGACGGATCATCATATCATGACCAGGATGACCTATCCTGTCGTGACAAAGCCAATATAAATAGAATTGGCGATCTATTGATCCCAGCCAGATTTGTAGTCTTCAACCCTTCACTCTAGATCATCTTCTTGATCTTCTTGTTCCACTTAGTGAGCTTCTCTTGCTTCACAATATGCTTTGTAGGCGGTGACAGGTTCTTCACGAGCTCTACAAATGTGTGCCCAATGCTCAGACACTCCACATCAAGAACATACATCTCTTTGCTCGAACTCCATTGATTGAGGCGCTTTGAAAGCGTCATTTAGATGGCTCTTAGTGTTGGTGGCGCCACCAACATGGCCAGAGGCGTTGCCTCCCTCTCTCTTTCCACGTTTACCTCTTCGGTTCCGTGTTAGCCTATTTTGGCGGTTACCTTCCCAAGTAGAGCGATTATATGGATCAGAATGTCCAGAAGTATACCTAAGATTAGGGTTTCGCTCTTGGCGCCCTCTCTTAGAGGTGCGACTATAATTGGATTTCGGATTATGTTCTGTTTCCACGGATCTCGAATTATAGTACTTCACAAGGATATTGTCATGCTTTTCAGCGACATTCATAGCTCCAATGAGCTCATGAAACCTTGTGATCCGTCTTGCATTTACATCGATTCGATAGTTCTTAGCAACCATCAATGCAGAGACGGGGAAAGTAGAGAGAGTTTTCTCAATCAACATCGCATCTGTGATCTTTTTACCACAGAATTCCATTAAGGATTTAATGCGAAGTGCTTCCGAGTTATAGTCAAGAACTGACTTGAAATCACAGAAGCGGAGGCTATGCCATCTCACTTCTAGGTCAGGAAGCAAGGAGTCACGGACGTTACCAAATCTTTCTTCGAGTGAGACCGACAGCCTTCTGGGGTCTTCTTCATTCATATACTCGTACTGGAGCGAATCATCCATATGACGAGTCATTAGGATGATGGCTTTTGCCTTATTTGCCCCTAAGGCTTCTCTATTTGCTTCCAAAGCTTGAGCTTGCTCAACAGTTATCACGTCCTGGCTAAGCTCGAGAATCATATCCAAGATTCCTACAGCCTTGAGATTCTGGCGGATATCACAAACCCACCTGTGATATCCAGAGCCTGTTGTTCCCAATGGAGCAAAGTCCAATTTGTTCAGGTTACTCATCCTGAAAGAGAACAAGAAAATTAGGGTTAGTTTCGGAGCGAAATAGGCTACCACGAAAACATATGAAATTTCTAAGCGTAATCGCTTCCAAGAAATTAGGAATTTCCGAGCGTAGTCGCTTCCAAGAAATTCGATTCCAAGAGATATTGGATTAGATCGAAACAATTATGTAAGTGGTCGATCATAAATTCTCTACAAACTCTAAGTTTGGAGATCTCAACAAGCTCTAAGCTTGGAGTGAGCACGAACCCCCACAGTTTGGCTTAATTTGGTCTCCCCTATAATGAAGAAAGGAGGGTAGAAGAAGGGAGGTTGCAAGTCCCTGAAAAAGAAGAGAAATTGAATTTAAAAACTCTAAAAAAAACGGAAACTTTTAGTAAAAATTATCTCGAAATAGGTCGCCGGAAATTTGACCGAAAAAAGTGGTCGGAAAGTCACGGACAATTGACCGGAAAAATCACCGGAAAGTTGACCGAAAACTGTCAACCGGCTTTGACCGGAGTTGACCATGTTGATGTGGCGTTGGGTCCGTGCTAAAGTGGCAGTGAATTGGTCGCTGACGTGGCAGTGGGGTCCGCTGCTGACGTGACTGCTGACTGCTGGGCTGACGTGGCATTGGGCCGGGGTTGTGTCAGAGGCCCAGGTTGTGTCAGTGGGCATCAAGCAAGGTGTGGGCCACAATTCATGTTCTTCTGACTTGGGCCGTGGGTCCCTTCCCTTTTCCTCTTGTTTTTTTTTTTCTCCTTCTTCTGCCCAACACGTGGGCTGCTTCACCTTTGTTTTTTTTTTTTTCTCTGGGCCCACTTTCTTTTTCTTTTCTTTCTTTTCTTCTTTCTTTTTCTGGGCCCGCCTCCTCCTTTCTTTTTCTTTCTTTCCTTCCTTCGGCTGAGACTCTCTCTTTTCTCTTTCTTCTGGGCTCGTCTGGAAATAGAGGAATTAAAACTGAAAAAGCAGGTGGCGGTTCAAGGTGCAGCAGCTGCTTCAGAAGGGCGGTTAGGGTATTTTTAGACCGGGCAGAGGATGTTGTACTTTTTCTAGTGGCCAGTTCGGTATTTTTCCAGCCGGTTCTTGGTGTAGCGCCGCCGTTTCTGGACTCCTGATATTGGGGGCTTCAATATATGTAACAGTGATTGCTAGGGATTGAAGGCTACGAAATTAGGGTTTCAGGGTTAGGGCTTCGTGCTGATAACGTGTTTTAGGGAAATGAGAATTGAGAGAAATTTGCTGTGTATTCTCATTGATAATAGGGGCCTCTTTATATAGAGGATTACAATGCATAGAATCTCAATCATACAAAGAAAGTAATTCTACATTGATTAGGATTCTAGATCCTTCTAATTAAATCATATTACCACTAGGTCAAGTAACCTAGAGTTTGGGCTAAACATAAATTAGGTTTTCCTTAAACAAGTATTTAATTATCCAACAAAAAAAAAGAAGGAGCATTCAATTATGCTTCTTGTTGCCTTGCACATGTGTCCAACTGTCCATCCTATCTTCTCACTCTCTCTCTACTAACAGCAGCCACGAATTACTCTTTCTCTCTCTCTCTACTAACAATAAACTATTGCATTCATTTTCATTCCCTTCTCTTTCTCTTTTGTGCGAAACCATCTTCTGGGAAACCAGTAGCCACCGTCTCCACATTCTCTCATCTCTCTTTTCATCGATTTTTTTTAACTTTCTTCATTATTCAGTTAATCATCACACAAAAGAACTGGAAACAATAACAAGACCACAACGACGATCAATATTCTGGCCTTCTGTTTTTTTAGCTACTCTGAGTCTGATCAGAGTCTCTCTCTCTCTCTCCCTCTCCCTCTCCCCGAGCCTAGCTTCATACTCCATAAAACAATGCAGATATATCCGCCTAGAAAGGCCGCCTAGCGCCCAACCACCCCCGCCCAGACAATTAGTCGGCTGCCTAGACCACCTAGACCACATGATAAAAGATTGGCAGAATTCTATTTTGGTTTCCCATGCATTCAAAAATCTTTGCTAGTTCCTCTAGGCACCATGATGAATAAGCAAAGTCTTGCGAAAGAACAACAATGGCAAACCTCACCTCTTCTATGGCGTTTAGGAGATACGAAGATATATTCCGCCCTTTTGGAAGTGGTTCATCATTCTTTACCGTGTTCAGGTGTGCTGGTTTCCTTTGCAATTCAGCTAGTAAATGGGAAAGAAAACCCTTACAAGTGTCCTCACCCCTGAAATTCATAAACACATCATACTTCCAATGAGGAGCTGATTTTAGCTCAAGGAAGTGATGTACAGGTCGCCTTTTAGATTGATCAAGGCCATTGAAAACAACTAAAAAGGACAACATGCAAGATCTATAGAAAGAACAACGAAGAAATTAACCAATAAAAAAGAAGGCAGAGCAGTGAATCCAAAACCCCACAATCAAGTGAATAATGGAAGAGGAAGTATTAACATTCCGATTACTAACTTACAAGTTCCATGAGTTTCAATATCTTCTTTCGACTCAATTTCAATAGGTTTGCTGCAGACAAATTCCGCGATTTGTTGGACAACGTGTCCTTCTGGCCTGTAATTAATGAATAAGAAGGGTCAAATGATTCTCATACAACTAAACCCGAATTAACTAAAGTACCCAACTCTTGTTAAGAAAGTGAAGTCTCATCGATCACTTACTCAGAACTCCCACATACCCAGCCAAAGATGCTGCTGATTTTGTTCAAGGCGTCCCTCCATTTCATCAGCCTCTCTTTTTTATCTTTAAACCGCTCTTCATGTGCAGCCAAGGCCGCTCCGCACACCCCCCTTTGAGAGCGCACTTCAGAGGGATCCACGTGATAGAAAACTGGCAGAATTGTTTCCTTATTTTCCATGCACTGCATAATCTGTGTGAGTTCATCCAAACACCAACTGGAAGAAGCATAATTTTGCGAGATAACAACGATTGCAAATCTTGATTCTTGAATGGCCTCTACGATACTTTGAGAAATCCCCTCTCCTCTATCCAAACTAGTTCCGTTTGGAATTGATTTCTTTACCAACATCCCTCCCAGTGTGGAGGCTCTCATACTTTCTAATTGTAATGATGTTTCATCAATGAATTAATCTTTCATT
>LYNE01000404.1:59356-78902 GCA_001662545.1 Rosa x damascena | reverse complement strand
TTCATCCAAACACCAACTGGAAGAAGCATAATTTTGCGAGAGAACAACGATTGCAAATCTTGATTCTTGAATGGCCTCTACGATACTTTGAGAAATCCCCTCTCCTCTATCCAAACTAGTTCCGTCGATATCCATGAATGTCTTGATTTCTCTGTTTTGCAATTCATTGTACAATTCATTGTACAAACGAGTGTCTTCACTCCTGAAACTCAAAAACACCTCATACTTCCACCCAGGAGCCGATGCTTCAACTGATGTAGGAATTGATGCAGAGGCCGTTGGGGATTCCAAGGCCATTGGAAACAACCAAAAGAAAACAAACACGGACTAGGCAAGAATGCAACAAAAGAATAAACGCAAAGATGGAAAATCCACAAGAAAAGAGAGATCGATCACAGAAAAAAAAGAAGAAGAAGAGAAATTGTAGGAATGTGGAAGAGGGAGAGTTTAAGGGAGTAATATGCAGTCCAAACAGTGGTTTGGTGTTCTGGAGTGGTAGCCCAGCCTGAGAGCAACGTGAAAGTAGATTATACAAATTGGTTCCAGCTCGCGCGTTCATCATTACCTTATTTTGATCCATAGTGCACTTGCAGTCAAAGGACCTTTTGAGTGTATTTAGTGCTTTTACTTTTTCAGACTCTTTGTTTAGTGTTTATTGGTACATTGTTCCGCACCATCCTTCATTTGTTTAGCATGATGCTTTAGATGCTAAAGTGGTGTTCGGTAGTAGATAGGTTAATCTAGTAGCGCATACTTTGGATATATTATATTCTAGATCTAAAGGATTGGACAGAGCCGTCACAAATTTTTTAGAATCTATGTGCGAAACATAAAATCTGGCCTTCCAAGCTTTAGTTTTATATTTATACTGGGAATCAGATGGAATTGAGGAGGGGAGTTTGGGAGAGACTAGAGTGACAGAACGCAAAAGAAACCAAAAAAAAAAAGTGGAGAGGTTTTGGACGGATGGAATTGATGAGAGGAGAGAGCCATATTACTTTAAAAAATGAGAGATATTCTTTCGGCCGATGGACATCTTCCATATTATTTAACTTTTAATATTTATTTATTTAAAATAAAGCTATAAAAAAAAAAACAAAAATTGGCCCACGCAATCACATGTGAAAGGCATCTTCCATGTTATTGAACTTTTAATATTTATTTATTTAAAATAAAGCTATAAAAAAACAAAAATAGGGCCCACTCTATCACGTGTGAAAGGCAGAATGTTGCAGAGAATAAAAAAAATTGACGCAGAAAGAAGAAAAGAATGTATAGGTTTGTCTGCTGGGGCCTAATTTGTAATTTACATAAAACATGAAAAAAAAAAATTGGGGCCCTCTGAAATTGTTGCAGTAGAATACTTTAAATGAACTACATATGTGACCAATCTCAACTGGAATTTAAAGTGTTTGGCATCAAGGGAATCATCCAAAACAGATCAAAGCCACAATTTAAAGCAATCAATCTTCTCGATTGTCATGTTTAATTTCGGGCCTTCCTTTTTCAAGCCCAATACCTCTTCCTTCTTCAACACCCCCTGCAACACCAACTGTGGGATCAAATTTGACGGGCGCTGTTGCAGTACTAGGGTTTTTGAATGGTGGGGACTATTGAAAATCTTCTGCTGTAATGGACTCCGACTAACTTTCAGACTACCCTCAACAATTGCCGAGCACGCCAACCTTCAGATCTGATATCCCTGCTCTGCTCTGGTTTGGAGGCGTCAATGCTGAATAAGAGAACAAACACCGTAGCTTCCCTGACATGCCGGTGAAACCATTTCTTACTGACAGTTTTTTTTTCTTCTTGGGTTTGACCAAAAACTGTGAGTGTGCGTGAATCCACGCACTCTCAACTGAAGGCAGGTGGGTAGCTAGCTACCTGGGTGGGCTGAAGAATCTCTGCCTCTTTTGTGCCACAATCTGTAAGAATATCCATGCAGGGCTTGAGCCCAGCAACAACCAGCATGCTCAGGTAAAAACTTGGAGATCCAATGTGGCTGGCAGAACCTTGGGAGTTCCAAGAGCTGACATTACAAAGTATATAAAAAGGTAAAAACTATTATCAACACAGATTTCTGGGGTTCTTCATTAACCCCTTTACCTTCAATGATGCCATTCCTTGATTTTTACAGAAACTTTGGTGACCGCAATGAAAGAATTATTATTGAAGATGACCCTTGCAGGCCTCCACTCACCGGCACAATAGTCTTGCAAACTCGCCGAAATGTCACACTATAGAAGTCACCATTGAGAACAACTTTCAACACTATAGAAGTCACCACTGAGAACAAAAAATTGTGGATGAGCAGGACGGAGAAAATTAATACTGGCATTTTGGACAAGTGGGTAACAAAACTAGAAATTTATTAGCCATTGAGATGGTTCTCTTAGTCACATTCAAAAAAGATCCAACTGGATCATCTATCGATCTTTGAGTATTCGTATCTACTTATAGTTGGTCATCAAGATCAACTGAGAGTGGCAAAAGCATAGAGTAATTTCTGAGCATCAAACTCATATCTCTTCCCAGACAATTATCCATAGTAGTAGTTCATTGGCATTTGTATGTGCTCAGGACTCAAGTCCCCGCAACAATAAAAAGGGTATACAACTCTAGCAAGTAATCTCCACTCTAGAACTCACTGCTCACTTATTCAAAAATTAAAAAAAGAAACAAACATAAACTAAAAGAACTGTTTGAACTAAATACACAACTCCAACAGGAAAAAATGTAGCATCGCCAATACACGCAACTGTGGTACTTAACAACATTACTCCCTCTCAGAGTATGCCACGCAACATAGTAGCCAAAACGGGAAGCAAACATTCTACATCTTCTCTTTCCCCATCTCCGAAGAAAGAGAGATGTCAGGAGAGGTAGAGGAAGAAGGAGTAAGATGGGTTTGTCGTCTTTGACTTGTTGCCCCGCCCCCTGCCATGGCTTTTCTTCTCCCTAGCAGCCAACATAACTTGCACCTCCACCAAGCCATCTTCCTTCCAACGCTGCTGCAACGGGCACACAACCCCTACATGGTTTTTGAGAAAATATATAATTTTATTCATTTATCCATGGCCAGAAGGCACGTACATCAAATTGTGTCTTACACCAAAATCATAAATGATATAAGCTACCAGACAAAGGACAGGTGACTCTCACTGTTAACACACTCACTCACTTATTGAGCCTAACCATAAGAAAGAAATCCTCCCTACCAACTTCCCATGAAGTAGTCTCCCTACCAACTTCCCATGAAGTAGTCTCCCTACCAACTTCCCATGAAGTAGTAACCTAGTCGCCTAGAAACCTCAATTAGGGTACAACTAGAGAAACTAAGATGAAAGTAGTAGAAGACTCAACTTCTAGTAATAGGCAAAGAAATATGGAAAACCTAAAGCTTTCCTTTGCCCTTGTCTCTGGGGCTAGGAACAGATCCATTGCTAGCAAGATAAGTGATCTGCAAAGGAACACCATCAAGCTTCTTGTTGGCACGTTGCGTTTTGTTCTTGCTTCCAAGAGGCCTACCGGACTTCTTTTTTAGAGTGACCAAAGTAAGATCGCTATCCTCCTTAATGAGGCCGAGTGCCTCCGCCTGCAATGTAGGAATCTTGCCACCCAAGATTGTTTTGAATTTCTTGAGAGAAGGATGGCTATCACCGTTGTTTGTACCTTTTTTTGGGAAATTGGCATGTAAACTCTTGGCCGATAGATGAGGAAATTTCCATGTTTTTATCGTTGGTATTTCAATAAAATTTCATTTTTATGAGATATTAATTTTTGGAGAAGAAATTAGAAGGCAAGGATAGTAGGAAACAATGGCAATAACTATTTATTGGAGTAATTAATATGGAGATTTGATTGACTTTGAAGGTATTAAAGACAATATTGCATAACTAAAAGCAAATAAATTATAATGGCACTACAAAAAGAAGGTGATTATGGTGTGATTAAGAAACAGAGCAATAAGGAGCGTATTGTAACACCCCAAACTGCATCTCACCAGCTTGAGTACGTCACAGTGCCGCGAGCCCCTAAAACATAAGCCAAATGCTTGATTCACATCCTAGAAACCCGCAAGGCATTTTGTTTAACAAATTTTTTTGTAAGACACAGTGAAAACTTGTAAAAACTTTTGAGGTGAAATGCTTTAAACTGTTAAATTAAAGTTGTTCATCCAGAACTTGATATGACGAATTTCTCGAAAAATAACGAACATCAAGAAATAAGAGTTTGGCAACGTTTCGATACAAGACTAACTTTCACCAAGTTTTGGGAAACAATTTTCAAAGAAGTAATAGTCGAGATAAACCCGAAACCTGGTTTCCGTTACGATGATTAAACGAACTAGTTTCCGTCACACCCAGCTCCGTCCGGTTCAATCCAGTTATCAGTGCACAGTACCTGCAACCACACTGTTGTAGGGGTGAGCATTCGTCCTCGCTGCTCAGTAGGGTTTTCACCCCTGTTAGGCTTGAAAACTGACGCATAAATAATAATTTTGGGTACCCAGTATGAAAATATACTTAAACCAATTTCTTTTGAGGAATGACAAACTTAAATATTTTTCAAACTAAAAAACCGATGCATAAAACTCAATTACCAATGCATGAAGTACAAATACATACAGCGCCAAGTAATACCTGATGGCCGATCCCGTAGACCCACTACACGACCTTACCTCAAATTAGTAAATAACCAAGTAAGCATAGCGAGAGCGTCCATTACCTAGCTACACACACACAATCGGGTCGTCATTGTGATTGCGCACTGTCTGACCGGTGTAGCTAACCATCCAGAGGTCAAGGGGATCGAACCCAAGGAAGTCAGTGCCACCCTTCACTCTCAAGCCATCAACATCTCTCACGGTTTGGTTAGTATGCATTGCATTTTAACGTAACCAAGCCATTCACCTTATCATGCATCACAATTAAATTAAATATGAAAAACAACTAATCAAGTGAGTCCCGAGTCCCGTACCTAGATTTCGATGCTTATCTTTCACTCTGTCCGAGAGCCACGAGTCTTCCGTTCCTCGGATAACTAGAGTCCTAAGTCCGTCATAGTAATCGTTAATAACTTGTTGAACAAATATTAAAGTTTTGACGATTAAAGAATCATCCGACCAAATTTTCCCGGTTTGACCAGGATTGACCAATGTTGACTTCGCGACACAACATGCTTTAAGTGCCAACAATTTCACTAAATGTAGTTTTATCGACCACATACAAAATTTTGACCAATCATGACAATATTGGACAAATTCGAATATCGGCTAATTCCAATTCACATTAGGTGCACCCAAAACTACTAAGGGCACCCAATCTCACTTTACTTTTCACTGCAACCAAGTTTTAATTTCGTTAAACCTCTCTGTACAGAGCTTGGCATCCACTTAAATATGGAATTCTACCGAAACTTACTTCACTCATCAACAGCCCCGATCACTACCAAGCATGTACTAAGCAATTGTTCCAAACAATTATATACCCAATTCATCTAGTTCGTCGAAGAGACTTCTGTGGACCAAGGTCCACCTGCACCAAGCCATTACGGTGCGTCTGTAGGACACGTGGGGTTACCAAACCGCGGCTGAATATTGGATGGGCACAGTTGACATGGGAGGCAGTGAGGCACACCGATTCGAAGCCTCTTCCATTAAACCACCTGCAGAACAGAGACAACCGGTCGGCGTCGGTGTCTTCGCCTCCGTCTTCGCTTCCGATCCCGACACCCCCTTGGTCCGCCTCGGATGGAGCAAGAAGGACTCCATGTACATGGCCACCACCATCATGGATAGCGCCAAGGCCGTCGTCCTCGACATCCGCTTCCCTGCTCATCTGGTCGTCGAGTTGTAGAGGCAATAGGCAGTGGTGTTCTTCTCAGCCCGATTGCGGCGGAGCCGAAGCCGACTTTGCAGCCTGAAGATCGCTAAAGCCGAGGTTACAGGGGGCATGGCCGGTGGCCTGGAAGAGGGTGGTAGGGAGGACGAAGCCGTCCCAGATTTTGGGGAGCTTGGCGGGGTCGTAGTAGTCGCTGCGAGTTTCTGGCCGATGCCGGCAATGTCAAGAGATATATATATATATATATATATATTAAATTTCTATTAACGGTGTAGATCAAAAGCTACAGAGCTTACGGTCCAGATCAAACCTCTGAAAAATTATTTTCTAATAAATAATTTTTTTAATAATATAATACAGAAATAATTTTTTTAATTCTAAAACTTCTAAAAATTGTAATAAATAGCTCTGGGGTCGGAAAAAATTCATAAAAATTCGGAGAAACTCGACGTGACATGTACTTTAATATTGTGTCACAAAACTTTTACTCGACAACGGTCTAACCATTCGAAGTACGAGTTGATAGAATTAAGAAAAAAAAACTTGGTCGGTTGACCAAGCGGATCGACGTAATAACTATTATGGAATTTTTCAAATTTTTTACGTAAAGCCTAAAATGATGTACTTGGCACATCTAACGGATGGTATCTTAATCTCAAGATCCAACTTTAACTTTGCTCTTTGAAGCGTGTAGTGAAAAAAAGAGGGTTATTAAAACTAAGTCGTTTGACCGAGCCGATCGACATCCTAACGATGACAGATTTTGCCGAATTTTGGAATAGAATTCTAAAATATTGTACTTGGGACGTCTGACGGAAGGATTCTCAAGTGCACAATCCTATCAACTCCTTGCCCTTGGAAGGTTGTGTAGGGAAAAAATAGGGTTATTAAATCTTAGTCGTTTGACCCAGCTGATTGACAACCTACTGATAACGGATTTTGCCGAATTTTCGAACGGAATCCTAAAATATTGTACTTGGGACGTCTGAAGGAAGGATTCTCAAGTGCAATAACTGATCAACTCCTTGCCCATGGAAGGTTGTGTAGGAAAAAAATAGGGTTATTAAACCCCTAGTCGTTTGACCCAGCCGATCGACATCCTACCAATGAAGGATTTTGCCAAATTTTGGAATAGAATCCTAAAATATTGTACTTGGGACGTCTGACGGAAGGATTCTCAAGTGCACTATCCAATCAACCAGTCGCCCCTGGAAGGTTGTGTAGGGAAAAAATAGAGTTATTAAACCTTAGTCATTTCACCCAGCCGATCGACATCCTACCGATGACGGATTTTGCCGAATTTTCTAACAGAATCTTAAAATATTGTACTTGGGACGTCTGACGAAATGATTCTCAAGTGCACGATCCGATCAACTCCTCGCCCTTGGAAGGTTGTGTAGGCAAAAAATAGGGTTATTAAACCCCTAGTCGTTTGACCCATCCGATCGATATCCTACCGATGAGGGATTTTGCCGAATTTTCGAACAGAATCCTAAAATATTGTACTTGGGACGTCTGACTGAAGGATTCTCAAGTGCACGATCCGATCAACTCCTTGCCCTTGGAAGGTTGTGTAGGAAAAAAAATAGGGTTATTAAGCCTTAGTCATGTGACCCAGCCGATCGACATCCTACTAATGACGAATTTTGCCGAATTTTCGAACAGAATCCTAAAATATTGTACTTGGGACGTCTGACGGAACGATTCTCAAGTGCACGATCTGATCAACTCCTCGCCCTTGGAAGGTTGTGTAGGCAAAAAATAGAGTTATTAAACCTTAGTCGTTTGACCCAGCCGATCGACAACCTACTGATGACAGATTTTGCTGAATTTTCGAATAGAATCCTAAAATATTGTCGTTGGGACGTCTGACGGAAGGATTCTCAAGTGCAATATCCGATCAACTCCTTGCCCTTGGAAGATTGTGTAGGCAAAAAATAGGGTTATTAAACCCCTAGTCGTTTGACCAAGCCGATCGACATCCTATCGCTGACGGATTTTGTCTAATTTTGGCATGGAATCCTAAAATATTGTACTTGGGACGTCTGACATAAGGATTCTCAAGTGCACGATCCGATCAACCCCTCGCCCTTGGAGGGTTGTATAGGCAAAAAATAGGGTTATTAAACCCCTAGTCGTTTGACCCATCCGATCGACATCCTACCGATGACGGATTTTGCTGAATTTTGGAATGAAATCCTAAAATATTGTACTGGTGACGTCTGACGGAAGGATTCTCAAGTGCACGATCCAATCAACTCCTCACCCTTAGAAGGTTGTGTAGGCAAAAAATAGGGTTATTAAACACCTAGTCGTTTGACCCATCCGATCGACATCTTACCGTTGACGGATTTTGCCGAATTTTGGAACAGAATCCTAAAATATAGTACTTGGGACGTCTGATGGAATGATTCTCAAGTGCACGATCCGATTAGTTGTTTGACCCTTCTGATCGATATCCTACCGATGACGGATTTTGCCAAATTTTCAAACAAAATCCTAAAATATTGTACTTGGGAAGTCTGACGGAAGGATTCTCAAGTGCACGATCCGATCAACCCCTCGCCCTTGGAAGGTTGTTTAGGTAAAAAATAGGATTATTAAACCTTAGTCATTTGACCCAGCCGATCGACATCTTACTAATGACGGATTTTTCCAAATTTTAGAACGGAATCCTAAAATATTGTACTTGGGATGTCTGACGGAAGGATTCTCAAGTGCAATATCCGATCAACTCCTTGCCCTTGGAAGGTTGTGTAGGAAAAAAAATAGGGTTATTAAACCCCTAGTCGTTTGACGCAGCCGATCGACATCCTGTCGATGACGGATTTTGCCGAATTTTTGAACAGAATCCTAAAATATTGTACTTGGGATGTCTGACGGAAGGATTCTAAAGTGCAATATCCGATCAACTCCTTGCCCTTGGAAGGTTGTTTAGGGAAAAAAATAGGGTTATTAAACCCCAAGTCATTTGACCCAGCCGATCGACATCCTACCGATGACGGATTTTGCTGAATTTTGAAATGGAATCCTAAAATATTGTACTTGGGACGTCTGACGGAAGGATTCTCAAGTGCAATATCCGATCAACTCCTCGCCCTTGGAAGGATTCTCAAGTGCAATATCCGACCAGCTATGTCAAAAGACTAAGGCTTAATAACCCGATTTTTTTTCTATACAACTTTTCAAGGGCAAGACAGGCATCAGATCGTGCACTTGAGAATTATTAAGTTAGATGTCCCAAGAACATTATTTTAGGATTCACGTCCAAAATTCAGAAAAATCCATCATCCTTATTATATCGATCAGCTCGGTCAAGCAATTAAGACTTAATATTACCTATTCTCTCTCAATACAAGATTCAAAGGGCAAGGGCGTCATCTGATCGCGCTATTGAAAAATTGTCCAATGGATGTGCCAACTAAATTATGTTAGGCTTTGGGTCCAAAATTGGGAAAAATCCATCATCGTTAGGATGTCGATCTGCTCGGTCAAACAATTAAGGCTTAATAACCCTATTTTTGTTCTCTACAACCTTCAAAGGGCAAGGGCATCATCGGATCATACACTTGAGAAATCTTCTGTCAGATGTGCCATGTACATTATTTTAGGCTTCGGTTAAAAAATTCAGATAAATCCGTCATCATTAGGGTTTCGATCGGCTCGGTCAAACGATTAAGAATTAATAACCCTATTTTTGTTCTCTACAACCTTCAAAAGGGCAAGGGTGTCATCGGATCGAACACTTAAGAAATCTTCCGTCAGATGTGCCATGTACATTATTTTAGGATTCGGTTCCAAAATTTGGATAAATCCGTCATCGTTAGGGTGTTGATCGGCTCTGTCAAACGACTACGGCTTAATAACCCTATTTTTTTTTCTATACAACTTTTCAAGGGCAAGACTGGCATTGGATAGTGCACTCGAGAATCCTTTCGTTAGATGTGCCAAGAACATTATTTTAGGTTTCACGTCCAAAATTCAAAAAAATTCATCATCCTTATTATATCGATAAGCTCGGTTAAGCAATTAAGACTTAATATTAACTATTCTCTCTCAATACAAGATTCAAAAGGCAAGGGCGTCATCTGATCGTGCTATTGAAAATCTGTCCAATGAATGTGCCAACTAAATTATGTTAAGCTTCGGGTCCAAAATTGGGAAAAATCAGTCATCGTTAGGATGTCGATCTGCTCGGTCAAACGATTAAGGCTTAATAACCCTATTTTTGTTCTCTACAACCTTCAAAAGGCAAGGGAGTCATCGGATAGTACACTTGAAAAATCTTCCGTCAGATGTGCCATGTACATTATTTTAGGCTTCGGTTCAAAAATTCGGATAAATCAGTCGTCGTTAGGGTTTCGATCGGCTTGGTCAAACGACTAGGGTTTAATAACCCTATTTTTGCCCTAAACAAGCTTCCAAGGCCAAGGATTTGATCGGATCTTGCACTTGAGGATCCTTCCGGCCGATTTCCCAAGTACAATATTTTAGGAATCCACTCAAAAATTTAGAAAATATCTTCATCGTTAGGACGTCGATCGGCTCGGTCAAACGACTAGGGTATAATAACCCTATTTTTCCCCTAAACAACCTTCCAAGGGCAAGGATTTGATTGGATCTTGCACTTGAGTATCCTTCTGTCCGATTTCCCAAGCACAATATTTTATGAATCCACTCAAAAATTGAGAAAAAATCGTCATCGTTAGGACATCGATCTGCTCGGTCAAACGACTGGGGTTTAATAACCCGATTTTTCCCCTAAACAACCTCCAAGGCCAAGGATTTGATCGGATCGTGCGCATGAGGATCATTCCGTCTGATTTTCCAAGCACCATATTTTAGGAATCCACTCAAAAATTGAGAAAAATTTGCCATAGTTAGGACATCGATCGGCTCGGTCAAACAACTAGGGTTTAATAACCCTATTTTCCACTAAAAACCGTTCCAAGGCGAAGGATTTGATCGCATCGTGCGCTTGAGGATCCTTCCGTCCGATTTCCCAAGTATAATATTTTAGGAACCCAGTCAAAAATTTAGAAAAAATAGTCATCGTTAGGACGTCGATCGGCTCGGTCAAACGACTAGGGTTTAATAACCCTATTTTCCCCTAAACAACCTTCCAAGGGCAAGGATTTGATCGGATCGTGCACTTGAGAATCCTTCCGTCCCATATCCCAAATACAATATTTTAGGAATCCAGTCAAAAATTGAGAAAAAATCGTTATCGTTAGGACGTCGATCGGCTCGGTCAAATGACTAGGGTTTAATAACCCTATTTTATCCTAAACAACCTTCCAAGGACAAGGATTTGATCGGATCGTGCACTTCAGGATCCTTCCGTCAGATTTCCCAAGCACAATATTTTAGGAATCCACTCAAAAATTGAGAAAAAATCGTCATTGTTAGGACGTCTATCGGCTCGGTCAAATGACTAGGGTTTAGTAACCCTATTTTCCCCTAAACAACCTTCCATGGCCAAGGATTTGATCGGATCATTCACTTGAGAATCCTTCTGTCCCATTTCCCAAATACAATATTTTAGGAATCCACTCAAAAATTGAGAAAAAATCGTCATCGTTAGGACATCGATCGGCTCGGTCAAATGACTAGGGTTTAATAACCCTATTTTCCCCTAAACAACCTTCCAAGGGCGAGGATTTGATCGGATTGTGCACTTCCGGATCCTTCCGTCTGATTTCCCAAGCACAATATTTTAGGAATCCACTCAAAAATTGAGAACAAAATTGTCATTGTGAGGACATCGATCGGCTCGGTCAAACGACTAGGGTTTAGTAACCCTATTTTCCCCAAAACAACCTTTCAAGAGCAAGGATTTCATCGGATCGTGCACTTGAGAATCCTTCCGTCCCATTTCCCAGATACAATATTTTAGGAATCCACTCAAAAATTGAGAAAAAATCGTCATCGTTAGGACGTCCATTGGCTCGGTCAAATGACTAGGGTTTAAAAACCCCATTTTCCCCTAAACAACCTTCCAAGGGCAAGGATTTTATCGGATTGTGCACTTCCGGATCCTTCCGTCCGATTTCCCAAGCACCATATTTTAGGAATCTACTCAAAAATTGAGAAAAAATAGTCATCGTTAGGACGTCGATCCGCTCGGTCAAACCACTAGGGTTTAATAACCCTATTTTCCCCCTAAACAACCTTCCAAGGGCAAGGATTTGATCCGATAGTGCACTTGAGGATTCTTCCGTCTGATTTTCCAAGTACAATATTTTAGGAATCCACTCAAAAATTGAGAAAAAATCGTCATCGTTAGGAAGTCGATCGGCTCGGTCAAACGACTAGGGTTTAATAACCCTATTTTCCCCTAAACAACCTTCCAAGGGCAAGGATTTGATCGGATTGTTCACTTCAGGATCCTTCCGTCAGATTTCCCAAGCACAATATTTTAAGAATCCACTCAAATATTGAGAAAAAATCGTCATCATTAGGACGTCGATCGGCTCGGTCAAACTACTCGGGTTTAATAACCCTATTTTTTGCCTTTACAACCTCCAAGGGCAAGGATTTGATCGGATCGTGCACTTGAGAATCCTTCCGTCAGACGTCCCAAGTACAATATTTTAGGATTCTATTTGAAAATTTGGCAAAATCCGTCATCGATAGGATGTCGATCGGCTGGGTCAAACAACTAGGGGTTAATAATCCTATTTTTTTTCCTATACAACCTTCCAAGGACAAGTTTGATCGGATCGTGCAATTGGGAATCATTCTGTCAGACTTCCCAAGTACAATATTTTAGGATCCTAGTCAAAAATTCGGCAAAATCCGTTATCGTTAGGACGTCGATCGGATGGGTCAAACGACTAGGGTTTAATAACCCTATTTTTTCCCTATACAACCTTCCTAGGGCAAGGATTTAATCGGATCATGCACTTGAGAATCCTTCCGTCAGACATCCCAAGTACAATATTTTAGGATTCCATTCGAAAATTCGGCAAAATCCGTGATCGATAGGATGTCGATTGGCTGGGTAAAACGACTAGGGGTTAATAACTCTATTTTTTTCCTATACAACCTTCCAAGGGGAAGGATTTTATCGGATCGTGCACTTGAGAATCATTCCGTAAGACGTCCCAAGTACAATATTTTAGGATCCTAGTAAAAAATTCGGCAAAATCCGTTATCGATAGGATGTCGATCGAATGGGTCAAACGACTAGGGTTTAATAACCCTATTTTTTCCCTATACAACCTTCCAAGGGCAAGGATTTGATCGGATCATGCACTTGAGAATCCTTCCGTCAGATGTCCCAAGTACAATATTTTAGGATCCCAGTCAAAAATTTGGCAAAATCCTTCATCGGTAGGATGTCGATCTGCTAGGTCAAACTACTAGGGTTTAATAACCCTATTTTTTCCCTATACAACCTTCCAAGGGAAAAGATTTGATCTGATCGTGCACTTGAGAATCCTTCCGTCAGACATCCCAAGTACAATATTTTAGGATTTCATTCGAAAATTCGGCAAAATCCGTCATCGATAGGATGTCGATCGGCTGGGTCAAACAACTAGGGGTTAATAACCCTATTTTTTCCCTATACAACCTTCCAAGGGCGAGGATTTGATCGGATCGTGCACTTGAGAATCCTTCCGTCAGACGTCCCAAGTATAATATTTTAGGATTCCATTCGAAAATTCGGCAAAATCCGTCATCGGTAGGATGTCGATCGGCTGAGTCAAACGACTAGGGGTTAATAACTCTATTTTTTTCCTATACAACCTTCCAAGGGCGAGGATTTGATCGGATCGTGCACTTGAAGATCCTTCCGTCAGATGTCCCAAGTATAATATTTTAGAATTCCAGTCAAAAATTCGGATAAATCCGTCATCGTTAGGATGTCGATCGGCTTGGTCAAATGACTTAGTTTTAATAACCTCTTTTTTTCACTACACGCTTCAAAGAGCAAGGGTAAAGTTGGATCGTGAGATTATGATACCATCCGTTAGATGTGCCAAGTACATCATTTTAGGCTTTGGGTAAAAAATTCAGAAAATTCGGTAATAATTATTACGTCGATTTGCTCGGTCAACCGACCAAGTTTTTTTTCTTATTTCTATTAACTCGCACTTCGAATGGCTAAACTGTTTACGGGTAAAATTTTTGAGACACAATATTAAATTACACGTCACCTTGAGGTTTTGAGAATTTTTATGAATTTTTGTCGACCCCAGAGCTATTTATTACAATTTTTAGAAGTTTTTGAATTAAAAAAATTATTTATGTATTATATTCTTAAAAACATATCAATTATTTATTAGAAAATAATTTTTAGAGGTGCGATCTGGACCGTACACTCTGCAGCTTTTGATCTGCACCGTTAATTGATTTTTAATATATATATATATATATATATATATATATATATATATATATCGGCCTCGCCGGCATCGGCCAGAAACTCGCCACGACTACGACCCCGCCAAGCTCCCCAAAATCTCCGACTGCTCCGTCCTCCCCACCACCCTCTTCCAGGCCACCGGCCACGCCCCCGGTAACCTCGGCTTCACCGATCTTTCCGGCGGCAAAGTCGGCTTCGGTTCCGCCGCAATCGGGCTGAGAAGAACACCACTACAGTTGCTCAATCTCTGCCCCGGCAGACGGAAGTGTAGGCCAGAATGGTATCGTGGCCACCCTCGATGGGTTGGCCCATGGAGGAGAGGTCCCAGATGAGGGCCTGTGAGTCGTCCCCGGCAGTGCAGACGGGTTTGCCCAAGCAACGGCTTTGACGCTGGCCTGGTGCCTCTGCAACTCGACGACCGGATGAGCAGGGAAGCGGATGTCGTGGACGCCGACCGGTTGTCTCTGTTCTGCAGGTGGTTTAATGGAAGAGGCTTTGAATCGTATGGAGGACGGAAAGAACCCCGTCGAGGACGAAGTCGGGGAACAGTCAACAACCCAACTGTTGCAGATCAGTGGGTCCCACGCCGTCAGCTTGCTTCTTCACTCGCCTGAAAACCGCTCGTGCTCTTCACTCGCCAGATTTAACCTTGGTCCACCTGGACCCTGGTCCATATTAGAATTTTTGCTAGTTCATGTGCAAATACCAATTCTCAATTAATTACACAAATCCACGAACACCTTAACAATTGCATCACAATTCCTTAACAAAGTTATACTTATACTCGGAAAATTCAAATTTCCACAATAACAACCAAATTCCTAGCTCACCTTGAGTGTACAAACTTAAGAATGGTGTTCTAACAAGGGAACACAGCAGCCTGAAATCCTCCTTTGTTCCTTTCTCCACAACTCCACAAATTCTGAAATTAAACACAACCAGACCTCAAAGTCGACTCTAGTATATCTAATTGAATCGGAAATGGCCCACCGAACATCGAAATCACCACCCTGAACAGTGATTCGAACGGTGACCGTACACACCCAAATCCAACTTTCCCCAAAACGCAATCGAATTCAAAATCTATCTACACTAACACGTAGAGCTCAGAGAGTAGATTAAGTTTCATACATGCATGGCTCAATCTCTAGCCGGAGTCGCCGGAAATCGCCACGAAATCACCGGACCAGCCTGGTCCTCTCGGCGTCGATTCGCTCTCCACAGTCGACTAACGATCAAGATAGGGACAGTACCATGACGGCGATGACGAGACGAAGGGAAATGTGCCAGTGTGCCGTCGTGGGGTGGCCGGAGGTCGGAGTTGTTGTCGGGTCACTTGATCGGGTCACCGGGTCTCTCTCGCGGGTCGAGAGCTCGGAAGCTTCTGGGTTTATCCGGGACGGTCGATCTGATCCCGCAATTATATAGTTCAAATCAATGGCTGTGATGAAGCGGTGGAGAAAAAGGACGGCCCAGATTGGTCCACGAAATTTTCTATTTTCTTAAATAATTTTCAAAATATCTAAATTTTGGAAAATCGTAATAATTAACTCAGGTATCCGAAAAATTCCTGGAAAATTCTCAAGAACTCGTCGTGTCGTATACTTTACCATCGATCCTTAAATTGAAGATATCACCTCATGAAAAATTTCAGAAAATATTCCCGTGCACTAAATGAATTACCGAGATCGTAAAATAATTCCCAAACTATCTCATCTTAGCCCAATAAATTTTTCCGGGGCTCACACGTATATTGATATTGGTCATTTCATTTAAAGTCAATTGTAGAGAGAGCTTCTAATGAGGATCAAGAAAATGATGATTAGTTGATGACTTTTTTGTAAGACCGACTTTTCGATTACATTTCCGCAAATCAACCGTTAGATGTTTAGATATTCATGTATAGATCATCATGCAATATTTCAACCAAACTGAAAATCGTTAAGGCATTCATAATCTTAATTTATCAGCTATGAACATGAACGGTTCATGTCTGATAGAATTGGTTCGTCCATCGAGTTGATCTAGTTTGGTACATTAACAATTAACAATTTGGAAGAAAATTTTCAGAAGTGATAAACTTATGCATACATAAACATCTAACGGTTGATTTGCTGTAATGTAATCGAAAAGTGGGTCTCCCAAACTATTGATTAAAAAGTATTCAACGAGTCTTCATTAATGTGGTCCTCACTAGAAGGACTCCTGTCAATTGTAATTATTTTTCTAAACCATATGTTTGTAATTTGACAAGACTTGCCTTGGATTTGATTTGAAATCTGAAGTGGCCTTGTGGGGCCAAACTTAAAAGAAATTCTACCTAAAATTTGGCAGAATTTCTCCTAAAAATGGGCTCCCAAAATCTGTAACACAAACTTAACAACACTCCAAATAGCAAAAAGCCATCCTTAGTCCCTGGAGCCTACTTGCTCCCCATGATATCAACCACACCCCAACTCAAACATTAGAGGGGTTATAGCTCGTCCAATCTCAATCAAACATATACATATCATAACGCACATCACAGCCCTCAAAAGTCAATCATAAACATATATATCATAACACAATCTTAATATACATACCTATGATTATGTATGTCTCGAACTCTCGATACAGTTTCACTTTAAAGAATTTAATATATAAATTTAGGATTATAAAGGTAATTAATATTGACCACGTGGGATCGAAGTCGAAACAAAAATGTAATTGGCTGAATTTTTTTAAACATTCAAAAGAATTTAAGATTTACGAAAAAAAAAAAATAATAAATAAATAAATAATGTATTTGGATTGTTGAATCTATTTGGAGTTCAAATGTAAAATCACGTTTAACATCAAAACGATATAAAGCACATATACTGTTACAAGTTTAATTTACACGTCGTTGTCTAATTCATAACCTAAGTTATGAACCTTTTGCATGAGTTTGTGTAAAATGCAGACAAAAGTTTCAACCAGGCACAAACTTTCACATTCTATTTTCCTGTTGCATTGTATGTATGCTTTCTATCTTAATCAGAATGGGAGATGTACTTTAATAATTACTATTTCAAATGCCAAATTGCAGTTGAAGAGTTCAATATGTTTCAATATATGTTATTGAACTTAAATTTTGTCCATTTTTGTAGAGTTATTGTGACATTTTTGGTTGCTAATATCAAATTACATAGAGAAAATCTGGCAAATTGGTGCATGATTCGGTGGAGTTCCGTCAATTTTAAAAAATGTATGTATCAAATTTGGAGGTGGAAACAGAATCTCCCCTTTGACGAAGCAGTGATAGTCCAAATATTGCGGTACCACAATCAAAATTACAAGCTTGAAAATAGTCTACATAATCAAACATGCCAAAGGAAAGGCATGAGAACTTGGTTCAGCATTTGTGCTAGACTTCTTTTGAATTCTCTCCTAAGCTTCAATGTATCAGCCCCTTTCCCTTTTACAACCACTCTGTTATTGAGGTAGTCAAATCAAAAGTTGCAAAATTCATCCCAACCCAGGCTGCAAGAATGATATACAGATGGAACACCTTATCTACTGAGGATACAGCAAACCATAAATTAATAACAAGATTTGGATATTCCTTCAACCCAACATAACTCAACCTTAGTCAACCAATCCGCCAAAGCCAAAATTATTCATGCAAAATCAAAATGGGATTTGAATTCACACCTGCAGTAGAATACTTTAAATGAACTACATATGCAACCAATCTCAACTGGAATTTAAAGTGTTTGGCATCAAGGGAATCATCCAAAACAGATCAAAGCCACAATTTAAAGCAATCAATCTTCTCGATTGCCATATTTAATTTGGGGCCTTCTTCAAGCCAAATACCTCTTCCTTCTTCAACGCCCCCTGCAACACCGACTGTGGGATTGAATTTGACGGGCACTGTTGCAGATCTTGGGTTTTTGAATGGTGGGGACTATTGAAAATCTTCTGCAGTAATGGACTCCGACTAACTTTCAGACTACCCTTGACAATCGCCGAGCACGCCAACCTTCAGATCCGATATCCCTGCTCTGCTCTGGTTTGGAAGCGTCAATGGTGAATAAAAGAATAAACACCGTAGCTTCCCTGATTTCCCCATATATAAACGACGCATGTCTAGGAGCGGATCCAGGATTCAATTGTTGTCTAGGCTATTTAGAAGTGCACAATTTTTTTTTTTTAGCCAGTAGCTTATCATTAAAGACATCAGTCATTCAGTCGGTAATTCTAACTAAAAATAGTTAAAATACAATCATCAATTCATCAAAGCCTCATAGGCTATCCACCGACTCACCGAGACCGACCATGATCAAGAATTCAAGATCCTCAGTTCGGCAGTTCCTCACTCCTCAGCGGCTCAACTAACATGGAAATTATGGAATCTCTGTCTTTGTCTCTCTCCCCGACTCCGCCACTGGTAGCACCGTAGCAAACAGATTCGGCGTCCGGCGAGCCTCTCTATCTATGCGAGACTCTCGATCTGGGCAGACTGGGCGAGAGGAGATCTGGCCTCTGGGAATCTGAGATTTTTTTTGTTGAGAAAGTTAGAAAACCGGTGTGAGGCACTGAGGTTGCTGTGAGTCAGTGACTGTGACTGTGTGAGGCATTGAGGCTGCGAGCGATGAGCCTGTGAGCTGCTGTGATGGATAATTTTTTTTTTCTTTGGGCTGGTATGAAAGGTAGAGATACATATATACCTATGGGTTTTCAACCCAAAATATTGTTTAGGCTTGAGCCTAGATAGCCTTCCAAGTACATCCGCCCCTGCGCATGTCATGCACATGCCGGTGAAACCATTTCTTACTGACAGTTTTTTTCCTTCCTGACAGTTTTTTTTCTTCTTGGGTTTGACCATAAACTGTGAGTGTGCGTGAATCCACGCACTCGCAACTAAATGCAGGTGGGCGGCTACTTGGGTGGGTTAAAGAATCTCTGCCTGTTTTGTGCCACAATCTGTAAGAATATCCGAGCAGGGCTTGAGCCCAGCCCCCACCAGCATGCTCAGGTAAAAACTTGGAGAAACCCTGTTCCAAGAGCTGACATTACAAAGTATATAAAAAGGTAAAAACTATTATCAACACAGATTTGTAGGGTTCTTCATTAACCCCTTTACCTTCAATGATGCCATTCCTTGATTTTTACAGAAACTTTGGTGGTGACCGCAATGAAAGAATTGTCATTGAAGATGACCCTTGCAGGCCTCCACTCACAGGCACAATAGTCTTGCAAACTGTAGAATAGCTGTAAATCTTATGTAATTATGATTCTTATTTATTTAGGTTATCATGTAATTATAGGAATGATTGTTTCCTATTAGGGTTAGACTACCCCTCTTGTC
>LYNE01000404.1:29814-58380 GCA_001662545.1 Rosa x damascena | reverse complement strand
ATTTAGGTTATCATGTAATTATAGGAATGATTGTTTCCTATTAAGGTTAGACTACTCCTCTTGTCCTTTTATATATACCCCTTTGTGGGATGAATAGTATTATTATTGAAAACCCTAAAATCAAAGTATTCTTTTCTACTCTCCCCGAGACGTCACAAGGGTTATGGAATGAACAAATTTCAACACTATAGAAGTCACCATTGAGAACAAAAAATTGTCGATCAGCAGGAAGGAGAAAATTAATACTGGCATTTTGGACAAGTGGGTAACAAAACTAGAAATTTATTAGTCATTGAGATGGTTCTCTTAGTCACATTCAAAAAAGATCCAACTGGATCATCTATCGATCTTTGAGTATTCATATCTACTGATAGTTGGTCATAAAGATCAACTGTCTGAGGATCAAACTCATATCTCTTCCCAGTCAATTATCCATAGTAGTAGTTCATTGGCATTTGTATGTGCTCAGGCAATGTCTGTGAGGTAACATGTGTAAAGATGGGATTTGGATCCTCTAAAGTGAATAACTTATAAATTTACGTGAATTTCGTCCATTTTAGACCATCAATAGAATCCAATGCTCCTTATTAAACTGCGTCAAATAATTTTATTTTTCTATTTCAAAATATTATTGTTGTATAACTCTGTTAAGTTCTATGCCGTTAGTTTTCCACTCTTCCTTCTCAGGTTCGTCATTTTGGTCGATTCGCTGCCTCATTCTTCTCGCTTTTTGTCTGTTCTTTTCTTTGTTTCTGCAGCTGAGTTTAAATGGGGACCCAAATGAATACAAACATCTCTAAGAGAATATCTGATAGAATCGACAACATCGACCCCTTTTCTGGCTTTCTCTGTAGTTCAGTTTATCAATTAGAATTTCGATTTTTTCAAGTCTACTTGGAAAAGTTTGATTGAGCTACATAAATCAAATTATGGGGAAGGGAAGTAAAGGGAAAGTGGTGGATGTGATGATATTACTCTGTACTACTCCATCTATTAATCCATGATTTTCAGTATAATTGGAACATATTAGGAATTGAAGAGCCCTCTTTAACGAATTTGGGAGATTCGATGTTTCCCCTCAGTTTGGAACTTTGGATGAAAGCTTAAATGAATTTGGCTTTAAAATTCAAGTGGGATAAAAATCCCCCATTCCCCATATGCATACATCATTAGGACCATCAGAAGCCCAATAAATACAGGTCAAGGAAGAACCCATTAAAATCCAACCTTGTGCAAGAAAATCATTGATTTCATGAAAGTATTGGTTATGAAGTTGGGAATATAATAGACTCAATAGAGAGGACGGGGGAAAGAGAATGTTAACAGCGAATTGGCCTTCTTAGTGACTAAAAAGGCAATAAGTTATGCCAGATGATGTGGCTGCTCACAAAACCGTTGGATCATAGCGATGGTCCAAATTATATGAAATTCACCTAACTGCATGGTTTGTCACTACAGAGGAGCTGAATCCGTAAAGATGAAACTCATATTTGTTCATAGTAATTGATTGGATTTTGTATGTGCTCAGGCATTGTCTACGATCGTTAAAAGAAGTAGAATTCATTGGTTTTTGTATGTGCTAATGCATTGTCTATTATGAGTGAAAGTACAATTCATTGGTGTTTGTATGTGCTCATGCATTGTCTGTTTTCCCTACTACCAGATAGGCTACAGTCAAACAGAACAAAGGAATAAGAGATTGAAAATTTTCTGATATGTTACCTTCTCCAAGAACGGAGTATATATACAAGATACATCAAGACCTATTAGGAAACTAATTACAAGACCTATTAGGAAACTAATTACAACAGAATAATCCTAATAAAACACAAAATTCACAATCCTAATTACATGGCATGACTCACGCCAACACTCCCCCTCAAATTGGTGCATACAGATCACGGATGCCCAACTTGTCAAGTGAGTCATAGAAGACTTTACTCGAGAGAGCCTTTGTAAGAATATCCGCCAACTGTTCTTCAGTAGGAACGAAGGAAAACATAATGATCTGTCTATCCAGCTTCTCTTTAATGAAGTATCGATCTACCTCCACATGCTTCGTGCGATCATGCTGAACAGGATTGTGAGCAATTTCAATTGCAGCCTTATTATCATAATAAAGCGGCATAGCCTTTTCCTGCCTGAACCCCAAATCCCTCAACAAATTTCTCAACCACAACAACTCACAAAGTCCTCGGGCCATTCCTCTATACTCTACTTCTGCACTAGAACGAGCCACCACCTTTTGTTTCTTGCTCTTCCAAGTAACCAAGTTACCACCCACAAATGTGAAGTAGCCCGACGTAGACCTGCGATTTGTAATATTACCTGCCCAGTCCGCGTCTGTGTACCCAGAAACATCCAAGTGACTGTGTTTTGAAACGAGTAATCCCTTCCCTGGAGCAGACTTTAAATACCCCAAAATACGAAATACAGCATCCATATGAGTCTTACTGGGATTATGCATAAACTGACTCACCACACTACTGGTCTAGTGTGGGAAAAATAAATCAACCGGCCAACTAACCTCTGGTATCTTGCTTTATTTGTAGGTACTTAATCCAAGTACTCTGCTAACCAATGGTTTTGCTCAATAGGAGTATCAAAAGGTTGACAGTCAAGCATACATGTTTCTGCCAGCAAGTCGAGAACATACTTCCTCTGACTCAACACAATACAATCCTTCCCACGAGCAACTTCAATTCCCAAGAAATATTTCAAATTACCCAAATCTTTCATCTCAAATTCTAAAGATAACTGACCTTGTAACCTTTGAATCTCCTCAATGTCATCACCTGTCACAACCATGTCATCAACATAAATAATCAAGGCAGTCACTTTACTACACTGATGTTTAAGGAACGAGGTGTGATCTGAATTGCTTTGCCGGTAGCCAATTTTCTTCATGAACTTGGTGAACCTGCCAAACCAAGCTCTGGGAGACTGCTTCAAACCATAAAGAGATTTTTTCAATCTGCACACCACCTGCTCTCCAGTAGAAGTACCATATCCAGGAGGCAAATCCATCTAAACCTCTTCATGTAAATCACCATGCAAAAATGCATTCTTAACATCAAACTATTGTAAAGACCAATCAAGATTAGCAGCTAACGAAAGAAGTACCAGAATTGTGTTTATTTTGGCCACTGGTGCAAATGTCTCATCATAATCCACTCCATACTTCTTAGTATAGCCTTTAGCCACTAGTCTTACCTTGTACCTATCCACCGATCCATCTGAATTGTGTTTCACAGTATACACCCACCGACAACCAACTGTCTTCTTCCCGGGTGGTAATGATACTAGCTCCCACGTACAATTCTTCTCAAGAGCATCCATTTCGACTGTCATTGCTTGCATCCACTTCTCATCCCTCATTGCATCCTGCACTTTACTAGGGAGAGACACAGAAGATAATTGATTCACAAAGGCTACATACGGTTTAGACAGCCTATGGGTCGACATATAATTAGCAACAGAGTATTTAGCTTTGGCATTTAAAGTAGGTTCATAGTGCTTCGGGGGTTGACCACGGGTGGAACGACTAGGCAGAGTTTTGGTGGGAATAATATCTGACACAGAAGAAGGAACACTAGTTGACACAGAAGGAGTATTAGATAAAGAAGGATTAGAACATACCTCGAGTGATGATTGAGCAGGCGAGACCACTGAAGGAGAGTGAGAGACAGAAGAACTGTTCAAAACAGCATTGGTGACGTCAGGAATTTCATCGGAAACAGAATCAGAAACTTCCTCTTCAACCGACCGGTCAGACTGGTTAGTAGCTGACTACCCAAATTCTCTTCTCCATTCGGTGGGCTGCTGTCCTCTTTTTCAAGTTCCGTTCCAAAACACTCCAGCCTTGAGAACTTGGATGCTAGTCTCCCATCTTGCCCACTCAACAAATCTTCATAATAACAAGACTTCTCCCCCTGACGAGGAGTCATATGAGACAAAAAATAACATGCATCTTCACTTAACGTAACATCCATGGTGACATAAAACTTCTGGGATTGAGGATGATAACATTTGTAACCTTTCTGATGAGAACCATACCCCACAAACACACACTTAAGGGCTATAGCATCCAACTTTGACCTCTGATTCTTATATAGATGAACATAAGCAATACAACCAAAAGATACGAGCAGGAAGAGTATTAGAAGATGGAATAGAAACATAGTTAGACATGACCTCAAGTGGGACACGACCTTGAAGAGGGGTAGACGGAAGACGATTGATTAGATGAGAAGCACACAATACGGTCTCTCCCCAAAGATACTTAGGCATGTTAGCACTAAGTAAAAGAGACCGAGCCATGTCCAGAAGATGACGATTTTTCCATTCAGACACCCCATTTTGCTCAGGTGTCTGTGGGCATGAAGTTTGATGTATGATGCCATGGTGTTGGAAATATTTATGAAAAGAATGATTGACAAACTCACCTCCATTATCAGAATGAAAGACCTTAACATAAGCATCATATTGAGTACGAACAAGCTTATGGAATGCTGTAAAAGTAGAGAAAACAGAATCTTTCGACTTAAGTAAAACCACCCAAGATAATCGAGTAAAGTCATCAATGAATAACACAAAATATCGCATTCCAGAAAGGGTAGAATGTTTAGAAGGGCCCCATACATCTGAATGAATTAACTCAAAAGGCATAGTACTAGAATGAAAACTCGAAGGATAACTAGACCTATGACTCTTAGCCAAAGCACAAGTTTCACAATGCAAGCTAGACTCACTAACTCCTAGAAACAATGAAGGCATGGACTTCTTCATAACTCTAAAAGATGGATGACCCAAACGCCTATGCCACAACCATAGCTCACTTAATTTGTCAGAATTCAATGTCAGGGCTAAAGGCTGTTCCGGTGCTTGTGTTGGCTCTGCATACATGCAATCCAAGTGAAACAGTCTCCCCCTCAGGTCTCCCTTGCCCATGATCACCCTGGTGCACAGATTCTGAAAAATAACATACATTGGATAAAAAGTTACAGAGCATTTATTTTGTGACCCCAACTGGGATACAGACAAAAGATGATGAGACAATGAGGGTACATAAAGCACATCATGCAATACAATGGATGGTGTAACCAGAACAGACCCAATACCTAAGACTGGAAAAGACGCACCATTTGCATTAGAAACATGGGATATAGAAGGGGATGACATAGACATAAAGAAGGACTTATCATAGGTCATATGGTCAGACGCACCAGAATCAATTATCCATGTATCACTACCAGTAAAGTCAAAAACATGTAAAGCAACACCAATTTTACCTCGAGTTCCCTTATTCAAGGAAACATTACCCTGTGAGGCATCTTGCCCTGCAATGCCGTAGAAGTCAGGTTCTGGCACCAATTGGACTGCCGCTCTGCCTCTTTGACCACCACCACGTCCTTCACGTCCTCCAGTATTATTGCCTTCTCTCCAACCAGAGTCGTTGTAATTAAACCTTCGCAGCTTAGGACATTGATTCTTGAAATGGCCAACTTCCTTGCAATAGTTGCAAGCCATTTGATTATAATTCTGGTTCTGCTGATATCCCTGATTCCGTGGCTGATACTGACTCTGAGGTGGAACTAGGGTAGAATTCCCAATCTGAGGTTGAGGTGGAGGTGGAGGTGTAGCATGGATTGCTAAACCAGAAATTTCAGTATGAAGGTTCTGAGCGGCAGCCTTATTACCTTCATCTCTTCGGATATAGGCAAAAGCTTGTTCCAATGTAGGTGGAGTTGCAAGACGCAATAGCTCATTCTTTGCCCCTTCAAAGTGAGGGTCCAGGCCAGCAAGAAAAATATGGACACTCATCTTGTCTTGATCAGTCTGATAGGAATTAATATCAACTTCACAAGTCATAGGATTAGGGTTTCTCTGATCAAGCTCCTACCAAATTGTCTTCAAATTCGCATAAAAGGTTGCAACAGGCTGTCCACTCTGAGTTATTTTGAAAGCTTTGACATTCAATTCATGAACACGAGCAAAGTCACTCCCATCATAATATGTAGCAGCAACAGAATCCCAAATTGCTTTGGGAGAATCATAGTTAGCAAATAATCTCATTACCTCTGGAGTCATAGCCTTGAGAAGAATTCCCATCACCTCCGGAGTCATAGCCTTGAGAAGAATTCCCATCACAATAGTATTTGTCGTATCCCATTCATCGGCTTTTGGTCCTGCAGCAGGTCTTGCTGCACTACCGGTAACATAACTCCACTTTCCAATCCCCTGAATATGGATCTTCATAAGCCTCTGCCATAACTGATAATTGGTGCCATCGAGCTTTACACCAAAACTTGAATTATCTGTCACATTCTGAACAATCACAACCTCACGGGCCACAGAGTTCACCCCTCCATTCTGAGATCCTCCAGTATTCCCGTCGGTAAGAGTCAAATCCACCATCTTTTTTTTTTTTTTTTTTTCAGACCCTACAAATTGTAACAAAAAGAATACCAAAGAACCAAGATGGATATGGACGGACACAAGAACAAAAAAAGGATGAACTGATGGACAAAGGATGAAATCAACTTGTAGAAGCAAAAGAACCAATTCGACAAGAAGAACCAAGGCAAGAATCAACCGACCAAAAGAACCAATTCAACCAAATCAAAAAGGACTGAATCAAAAGAACCCTATATTCACAGCGGAAAGAACAAACCGAGTCCGAATGGATCTCGGCTGTGATACCAAGTCAAACAGAACAAAGGAATAAGAGATTGAAAACTTTCTAATATGTTACCTTCTCCAAGAACGGAGTATATATACAAGATAAATCAATACCTATTAAGAAACTAATTACAAGACCTATTAGGAAACTAATTACAACAGAATAATCCTAATAAAACACAAAATTCACAATCCTAATTACATGGCATGACTCACGCCAACAGCTACAGCAGTAGGATTTGTTTCGAACATGATTAGCATTAAGCATAGTTTCTGAAACCAAGAGGGAGGAGTAGTCAACTTTGGTCTAAAATTGGCTAGGCCATTTGTTTTACCTTAAAGCAGTATGCTTTGATTCAATTGTGGACAGCAGACTTGAAAACCCAACTTTCAAAGTTGACACAGACCATAAAGGTTCTCTTCTTTCTCCCCATCTGTCTTTTCGCTGCTAGTGAAACGGACTACTTCACTTTTTTCCTTCAATGCCTTCCAAAATAATCCCAGTACTCTAACTCCCCAATCTCTGAAACCACTCTCACCCATAACAGTACCTGCTTCCAATCCTTTTGGTAAGATACATTGGAAACGCCAGACCAGATATTCTACACCTAAAATTGGCCTTGGGCTACTGTAAAAGCCAAAGATGATTCACACGTCCAAGGAACTGCAATTTGGGCAAAACAGTGTGGATTAATAAAAAGAAGTTAGGGAAAAAAATTTAAGGGTCATTAGTACGTGTTGGATTGTCCCATTGTCACTATTGACATATATATTCTTTAACTACTCGATAGTAATGTAGCATGTAAAAGCGCCCAGGTTCAAACTGGGCTTACTGTTGGTGAACTGTATAGTGGAATAGTAAAGAAAGCAAGTGTCAAGGGTTTCCTGCTGGTATGGGTGGCCATCATAACTGTGGTAGGTAACAGGCTTTTGATAGAAAATATGGGTTTGCATTAACCAAAATGATTTGTATTACACTGTACCAGTAACAAGACATGATGGTTTTCTTCAACTAGTACAAGGCTTGCAAGGAGGGAATCATAAACTAACCCACGTAATATATCAGTGCTCACCAATTCCTAGATGAAAGTTGATACAAGTCTTACTTGTAGATCTTGAAAATGACAAACTAGGATTCATGATAGTTTCATCTCTCAAAATTGTTATAGGTAGAGCTGGAACCAGACATCTATTAGAAATTGACAATGCTAAAGAGATTGGCTTGTACATAAAGAGACTAAAATTATCGATTCTCTAAAACAAAAAGTCTGCCATGTTTTACCTTAGAACAAACACAAGGAAAACCCAGAAGCCACCATTAATGGAACCATCACTGGTATAAAAACAGTACAGCATTGTAATACACATTTCGGATGCAAGGTGTTCATTAGAGAAATAGCATGTGTGAAAAATAGCAGGCAACAAGGTAAACAAAAAAATCTAGGGTTTCACAAATTGGGTGTGACTCAATGTCTTCATTGCTTGGTACCGAATAAGATCTACAACTTCCCCAGCCCAACCCAATACCTGGTTGACTAAGAGTTCATTTTTAAAACAAGCTAAACAGAAAACTAATACATATCTCTTAACCAAGGTTTTAAAACTCTGCGATATTTCCGATATATCCCCCGATATCTCATTTTTTCGACGGACCGATATATCTGGAGGGTAAATATCTTATCTTTTACCATTTCTGCAAAATTTCTCCGACATCGTCAAATATCCCCGATATATTAGATATTTGCGATATATCCCTGATAAAATGAAGAAATATCTGTAAAATTTGAGGTAAAAAAAAAAAAAAAAACTCGGTAATTCTCTAAATGAAAATCTTTGTGAAGAGAGATCTCATAAAGGCAAATCTGACTATCTGAGTGAGGAAAAATCCCTTCAAGGTGAATCTAGGTGAGGAGAAAAATCCCCTCAAGGCGAATCTTTACCCTGGAGAAATACCCACAAGGCGATTTTGAGTGAGAAGTAATTCTCTAAAAGTCTAAATGCAAATCTGTGTGATGAGAGATTTGGTACTATGTAGTCTTTGACTATGTTTGTAACTCTGTATGTAGTTTGTAACTCTGTAGAATAATAGAGAGAAGATAAAGCCATAAAGGTTCAATTATTCAAATGAGGCCAAATGACATTGCAAAAGGAAGTCAATTAAGGAATCATATATGGATGACATGATGAGAAGAGAGTGTAGAGTACGGAGTATTAAATTTTAGCTATGCATCTTGAAAAAGTGAGGAATAATGAAGCTACTGTGTAGTCTGTGAGTGTATAGTCTGTAGTTGAATAGTATAAAGAAGCTAAAAGTTCAAATGTTAAAGTAACTATCAAATGGAATAAGTGAATAGGTATATAGATCTACTTCATGTTGCAAGCGAGCCGCTTGATAATGGCATTGATCCACTTCATGATTGGATTATGCCTGCACGCCTCGATGATGAAGCTGGAAGACCTCTTCCACAAGTTGTAGAAACTACAACTAATGCTGGAATCAACGTAGAGAGAGTCTTATCTGAAGAAGTTGTTAAAAACTCAGAAGATAATTCAGATAGTGATGATACGTGGGGTGGTACAACAACTCCAGATAGTTCTGATGATGGTGGAGAGGGTGGAAGCGGAACAGGTGGTGGAGGTGAAAGACATGAATATGGATAATCTTCTGTGGATGGAGGATTCCAATTTACCTGTGAAAGTAATTTTGATCATGCCACCCAAGATGAAGATCACGGAGTCAGAACAGCTGGTCATGGTGCTCAAGAGAAGACCCGATATGGGAGGAGGATTAGAGGTGCAACTGATGATCAAAGTATCTCATCTGATGTTTCTTCAATTGCCTTAAGTTTTGACTCTATCAGTTTAGGCACAGAGCGCAGTGAGATCTCAAATGAATCTCATGAAGGCAACAATCAATTTGGTTATGATGCTTATGAATATAATCAATATGAAGAAGTATATGATCAGTCATCCAATTGGGTTCATCCTTATTATCCCCTTATAGGGGAAACAATCGGCAGCTCTAAAGAGATCTATAACTATCATGTTCATCACTACAATTAGCACTATATGGGTCATATATCTTGGTCTGATTATTGCATTTTCGTAGACCAGCGAGCGGTTTTTCAATCGCCTAGAGTCTTTTTTTAGATGTAGATGATGTTGACATTCATATGTATTTATATGTAGTTCTAAATTTCTAATAAATTGACTTTTCAAAAATGATATTTTCATACCTTATATCCCCAATATTTCTGATATCTCCCTTTTTCAAAGTACCGATAGATATGAATATACTGATATTTAAAACCTTGCTCTTAACAAAGCTTGAAATGATCCAGCAGGTATATTTAACGGTAAAAAAATAAGCACATAGGCATAAAATGATCCCAAGAGGTTGAATTCAACAATAAAGTTATATATATGCACATTGGAAATCAATTGGTTCAACGAGAATTATAATCCAAGAAGTAAATAAGACATCATCAATAACAAAATTAGAGGTTGTATTTGATACTGGGAAGAATTGGGGTTAGATCCCCAAATTTCACATCTCGAGGAAATTTATGATTTACCTTTGACAGGCGAAGTGAGGTCGGAGTCAGATCTAGAGACACAACTTGTGTGTCGTGAATTTCGAATGGTTTTGATTTCTTCTTCTTCATTGTGTTGTCGCCTCCCCCATCTGGTTTTGTCGTGCGATGGTGTTTGCGACTCTCTCTCTCTCCCAAATGTGATTTTTGCGACTCTCTCGAGGAAATTTTTGCGATGGTGCAAATTAATCTAAATTCTAAACAGTCTTTTCAACAAAAAAATTAATAAAAATCTAATGAGGAGTTATCGGATACTTTGCAGTTTATCGGTGTCTCCATACGGGCTTCCTCTGTGTCTTATTACGAATTTGCAATTTTGGGGGACCCATACTACTATGTCTGCTATTTTGGTCTCTCTATTTTTTATTTATTTTTTGGGTAAAAGGTCTCTCTTTTACAATGCAGTCTTTTTTATTTTTATTTTAAGGTAAATCATTTTAATAAAACTGTAATTATAATAGAATATTATTCTTTACACTGATCGTAATTACAAAAATCACTAAAATAATACAATTTAGAGTTGTGCAAGTGTGTACGTGTGTAGGTGTGTCATTTTAAATTTTTGATAATGGTGTATGTTCTCGACACAAGAAATTTAGAGCACAAGAGCCACATGAATACGTAATCTACAAGAAAGTAATTTTATCCAACTGCTCTATTTGTTACTATAGCTTGAATATTTTATCCCACTTATTAATCGGTAGGCTAGCAATGAGAAGTTGAGATCATCTGTTGGATTGAAGTTTTATTTAGAGATAGAATTGTCGGAGACTTTAATTTCTTAATTTTGTTATTTTTCGTACTAATTGTAATTGAGAGTAAATTTAGAATTATAAACTAAAATTTTAATTATAGGGTGAACAAATCATTTGATTTGGTGAATTTCACCCTTTTATAATTTTATTCAGGTCCCATGGTCATTGTCCATTTTTAATAATTTCATGATACAAAGGAAGGGTCTTCGGGTTTATCTTGTATGCTGCAGTTTGAACTTTTTTTTTCAAGTGTTCTCTCCTGTTTTTCGAAGTGCTGTGCGTGATTATGTACCTCTTTGAATAACGTACCTCTTTACTAATTAAAAGTTTATGCATGCAATCTCCAACATCAAGATTGCAGGCCAATGCAAGAGAGAGATAATAATAGCATTCATACAGCTTACACTGCACACTCAAAAGCTAACCGAGGAATCTTGTTCTGGGACCATTGAAGTGATTGAACATCTCTTTCTTTTTCTTTTTTTCCTAGTGCAGCAGCAGCTCTCTTATAGCCGATTGTGCACTTCATCCCACCTGACAAGTCAATTTGGAATGAAAAAGAAGTAATTGAGTCACAAATTTAGGTTTCAACAACGTTTACACTTTAGTTCTCTAACTGGATATAGACGATCTTAAAACGACTGGAAAGACATTTGGGATAGCTGGAATAAAAGGAAGAAAAAAAGAACCAAGAATAGAAAATAATACAGTTGAAATTTATGACATACCTTTTCTCGATAGAACTCAAATGTTGTTCATCATTGAAGTGGACTTGGTTCTTGTTGTCGAAGTGGTAAGCAAAATATGAAAACTGGAGGCACTTCTCCACGTACAAGTATTCCAATGAAGGGCACTCAGTTTCAATAGTAACACTTTCAGTGCAGAAACTTGTGAGCACCGGAAGATCTATCAAAGCTAATTTCTTCAACGCCGGAAGTTTAATCTTGCTGTTCAAGCTATTGCTTACTTCAATGACTCTGTCCAAGCTATGACACTGCAGTACGGAAAGGTCTTCCAACTGAGAAAGACATTCAGCTACACCTATTGTGAAGAGATTTTTCAATTCCTTGCATTTGCAAATTGCCAAAACTTTAACATTATGGAAGATTGCATGCGGAGCAGGACCATTACATATGCTTATTAGTTTGTCCAGAGTAGACAATCTCATTTCCCTTAATTTCCTCAAGAAAATATTTTCTGGATCAAGCCCTTCATCAGATCCGAATACATATTTCATTCCTTTCAGATTTATACAAATGATTTCTTCCAGATTTTGTAGTCTCTGCAACAATGTTGATGGTAAAAGTGCATTCACCAAGCTACGACAAGTTTGCACTTTCAAGAACTTGAGCTTGCGTAGAGACCCAGAGAGACCCAGGTGGTAGCTCACCAACACTTAACTCATTGAGGGAATATAAGCAGTACAGATGCAACTCTTCCAAGTTCTCAAATACTGGCTTATTTGAAACCCGTGTCATTGTGTTGATTATCTCTTTCAAGTTCTTACGGTTCCCGTTCACAGAGAGATATTTCAGTGCAAGTAATCTGCCATGGTCATATTCCCCAACGACATCATTCAAGTCTTCGCAATTTGTGTACTCTAGCTTCTCCACTTTCTCTGCCACAACGCTGATAAACCAATCTGGTAAGCTATTCATTGTTGTGTCAAGAGTCAAGGTTCTTGAAAGACCATCATATTGAGGGAGCAGCACGTAAGGGACGCGTCTGCTGATGCATATATCAAATTTTACCCAATTCGGCTTCAAGTACTCAATACTTTCAGGCAAGCATGCAGCATCAGATATGTAAACTTCCAAAATGTTTAAATCCAACAAGCCAGTCAACTCATCAAAGTCAGCATTGGTTTCTTCAACTGCATCCTCAATTTTACTTCCCCACTTCCCAAATTGAAATTTCATGTGCAGTTCTTCCAATCTATACAACCTCGATATCACTTTAGATGGGATTGTTTCAAGATATCTACCAGTGACGTCCAACTTCCTTAGACTGGTCAATTCTCCTATTTGTTTCGGAAATTTCTTAAGAGGAAGTTCTCTCATACTAAGAATCTCAAGTTTCTTAAGTTTTCCTAGAACGGATATGTTACTTAACTTATGGCAAAAATCCAAATTCAAAACTTGGATGTTGGTTAGGAAACTGAATGATGGAGGTAGTGATGAAATACTAGTGAAGCTAAGATCAAAGACCCTTAGCGCATTAGGACTTTGCAAAAAGGTTTCTGGGATGCCAGATATACCAGCATTACTTTGTAACAATAAAATTTGGAGCTCTGAACATACCAAATATTCGGGAAGCTTATGTAGCTTATTTTTCATGAGTGAGATTGTTGAGTATCCCTCGTGAGCATCTATTGGCCAATCCCAGCTGTAGCGGAGCCAGGAAGTAAATCCTGCGGTTGAAAAATTGTTAACCACAAACGGCATAGAAGTTGTTAAGCAAAATCCTATCTAAATATGAAAATTAATTGTAGCTAAATTATCCAAATTTAATAAAACCTAAACAAATATGCAAAGCATTATTCATGAATAGTAACGGAGAGAACTTGTATGACTAAAAGAATTACGGACCTCAGCTGTTCAAGCAACACGTTCTATGTCAAAGACTCATATAGTAATTTGGATCTTTAATCTTTTACTTATTTTTATCCCTTTTTGTAACTAAGCTTTTTACCCTCCATCAATGTAGGAAATTTTACTAAGGGGGTGTAGTGGTATACCTTGCCACCATGCTGCCTCTGGCCACTCCTCTAGTTCACAACCAGCTTTTACTAAAAACCCATCACCTTCTTCAGACAACGCAATGGACATGGCCAGATTTCGAATGTCATCAGTCATCCTTATGCATCCCTTCTTTGTACCGTCCAAAAGCAATCTAGAAGCTTTGAGGTACTTGACCACAGAATGTGCTCTATCTCTGGCTTCTTGCATTGTATCATATTGAAACAAACCTATTCCAATCCCATACTTGAGCAACTCTTCAATTGGGATATCATAATTTTCTGGGAATAGGCAGCATAGCAAGAAGCATGACTTGGCATCATCAGATGCCAATGAATGAAATGCGTCTTCCTCAGCTTCGGAATTGACAGGTTGAGCCGTTTCATTCCATTCGTCCAAGCAGTCATCTCCAAATGCTGTTGCAACTGCTTCATTCCATTCGTCCAAGTATTTATCTCCAAGTGACCTTGCAGCTGCTTTTATTGCTTTTGGGAGACCACCGCATTCTCGAGCTACCTTTCTTGCTTCATCATAGGAAATGGTAGATTCATGAAAGGACTTCCCTGACGTCTCCATGAATAACTTCCAAGAGTCTTCCTCTGACAGAACATTGAGAGGGATCTGGTCATGGCACCCCATAGAATCGCAGACATTGCTTTTCCTTGTGGTGAGTATAACTTTAGAATTGCACCTTTGAAGCTCATTGTGACTGGGAATTCCAATGCTCGAGAGTTTAAAACTCTCCCAAATGTCGTCCAATATTATAAGCATCCTATTTCCTCTCATGATCCCCTCCTCCAAGCCCAGCGAACCTGCCAATGTGCCTTTAATTTCTTGCAAGTCAGGGCTTTTGGATACGACAACCATAATCACATGATCAAAAATTCCATCTTTCTGGGCTTGTGCACTAACATGTTTGACCATCGTCGTCTTTCCAACGCCACCCACTCCATGCACCCCAAGGACAGTGACTTGATCATCTTTTAACACCTCCATGACGTCATCCATTGCTTGCCTTGTCGCTTTAAATGTTTCAAAATTTCCGGTGGGTGCTTGAAGTACTTTGCTCAACAAATGTTTCACAACGTCTTCGATTAGTTCTATGTCCGTCCTACAAGGAAGAAGGGGTCAAAATAATCTTCAGCCAAATAATGAATCGAAAATACAAGTCTTGTAAAGATATGCTTACTGATACTTAGTTGACGGGAACCCAGAGATTCCAGCCACTCCTTCTAAAGCAGCACTCCATTGCTTCATCTTCTCGTTGTCTTGTCCATGAGTTTCGTGCTGCTTAATGAAAGCCTTTCCAAACCTCGTCTCTGTCTTTTGATGGCGTACATCAGTGGGTTCCACCTCATAAAAAATTGGGAAAATTGTGTTCCTATCTTTCATGCATTGGAAAATCTTTGCAAGTTCATCCAAACACCATGAAGAAGAAGCATAATTTTTTGAAAACACAATGATCGCAAACCTTGATTCTTCGATTGCCGCTAGGAGATTTGAAGCAATAGCCGTCCCTTTTTCTAGTTGCACGTCATCCTTGAAAGTTTTGATCACTCTGGTGTTTTGCAATTCACGGTATAAATAGGCTATAAAACCCTTACGAGTGTCTTCACCGCTGAAGCTCAAAAACACATCATACTTCGGCCGAGGATCTCGTTCAGCTGATGAAGGCGGAGACGAAGAGGGGACAGCTATGTCTTTTTCAAGATGTTCTTCATCGGTGAATGTCTTAGTCACTCTGGTGTTTTGTATTTCATGACCTGAATTGGTGACAAAACCCCTTTGAGTGTCGTTTCCCCTGAAACCCAAAAACTCATCATTCGTCTGCCCAAGAGCTGGTTGAGGGCTTGGTTCAGTTGAGGAAAGAGATGCAGAGGGGAGGGCTACCCCTTTTTCAGTTTTACTTAGTCCTGTGTTTTGCAATTCATGATCTGAATGGGCAACAAAACCGCTGCGAGTGTCTTCCATTCCGAAACCCGAAAGCACATCATTCTTCCACACAGGAGCTGGGTCAGGCTGGGGAGCTGGTAAGAGATGTAGATGTTTTTAGGGTGGTGGTCAAGGCCATTGTAAATTTGTAATACACCAAAATTTAGACAAATCTCAAGAACAGTTAAGAAACCAACAAAGATATTCACAGTGATGGAATGTAAACCAAAATAGTGATTTAATTGACGCTAGCAAGTGAAGAGTCATTGACGTTAGAAGGTCATGAGGTGAATTAAGGTTTCAAGGAGTCTTAAGTTTTATATAGTAGTGACTTGTGACATTTTATCTCCTATATAGGTAATGACAGTTTAGGATGTTGGAAGGTCTAGTAATAACGGTTCTAGAAATAATATGTCCTAGGTGAAGCCGATATAAGTTGATCAGTTGTAACTTGTAAGTATGTAACAGTTGAGTAAGAGTTTTGTAATAGAGGTTGATAAGGTGTTTTAAGAGTCCATATATAGCCTTATCTAGGAGCTCTGTATGTGTCCTCAAGCTGGAGACATCTCCAACAAATCACCAAAAAGAGAGAGCTAGAAATTAACTTACAAGTTCGGTCCATGACATCTCCTGTTGCTTCAAAATCTTCTGTCGACTCTGTAGACTGAACTATTCTACTGCACACTTCTTTCACAACGTCTTTGATAAGGTTTCCTTCGTACCTATTTAAGGAAGAAGGGTCGAATAAAGAATTAAGGGTAAACCCAAAAGTAGTGTGCAACTCTCTTGTTAAGATAATTTCATCATGCTTACTCATAGTTCTCTGAAGTCCATCCAGAGAGATTGGCCACCATTGATACAACATCTCTCCACCGCCTGACCTTCTCATGATTATCCCGAAATCTTTCTTCCTGTCTAATGAAGGCATCTTCAAAACTCCCCCGTTGATGTCGCACCTCAGAGGGATCCACATGATAAAAGATTGGCAGAATTCTATTTTGGCTTCCCATGCATTCAAAAATCCTTTCTAGTTCCTCCAAGCACCATGTTGAAGAAGCAAAGTTTTTAGAAAGAATAACGATGGCAAACCTCGACTCTTTTATGGCCTTTTGGAGATACGATTTCATATCCCGCCCTTTTGTATGTGGTCCGTCTTCCTTTACTATGTTCAGGTTTGCTGGTTTCTTTTGCAATTCAGCTTGTAAATAGGACAGAAAACCCTCACGAGTGTCCTCACCCCTGAAATTTATAAACACATCATACTTCCAACGAGGAGCTGATTTTAGCTCAAGGAAGTGATGTACAGGTCGCCTTTTAGGTTCATCAAGGCCATTGAAAACAATTAAAAAGGAAAACATGCAAGATCTATAGAAAGAACAATAAAGAAATTAACCAATAAAAAAGAAGGCAGAGCAGAAACTACAGTAAATTCAAAACCCCCCACAACCAAGTGAATAATGGAAGAGGAAGTATTAACATTAACCGATTAGTAACTTACAAGTTCCATTCATTGCTTGTTTTGTTTCAATATCTTCCGTCGACTCAATTTCAATAGGTTTGCTGCAGACAAATTCCGCGATTTGTTGGACAATCTGTCCTTCTGGCCTGTAATGAATAAGAAGGGTCAAATGAGTGTCATGCAATTAAACCCAAATTAACTAAAGTACCCAACTCTTGTTAAGAAAGTCTCATCACTTACTCAGAACGTGCATAACTACTCCCACATACCCAGCCAGAGATGCTGCTGATTTTGTTCAAGGCGCCTCTCCATTTCATCAGCCTCTCTTTTTGATCTTTAAACCGCTCTTCATGTGCAGCGAAGGCATCTCCAAAATCACGCCCCCTCTGATGTGCGACATCAGAGGGTTCCACATGATAGAAAACTGGCAGAATTGTTTCCTTATTTTCCATGCACTGCATAATCTGTGTGAGTTCATCCAAACACCAGCGGGAAGAAGCATAATTTTGCGAGAGAACAACGATTGCAAATCTTGATTCTTGAATTGCCCCTAGGATACTTTGAGAAATCTGCTCTCCTCTTTGCAAATCTTGATCCATGAATGTCTTGATTTCTCTGTTTTGCAATTCATTGTATAAATAAGAAGTAAAACCCCACCGAGTGTCTTCACCCCTGAAACTCAAAAACACATCATACTTCCACCGAGGAGCCGATGATTCAACTGATGTAGGAAGTGATGCAGAGGCCGTTGGGGAGTTCAAGGCCATTGGAAACAACCAAAAGAAAACAAACACGGTCTATAGGCAAGAATGCAACAAAAGAATAAACGCAAAGAAGAAACTGGAAAATCCACAAGAAAAGAGAGATCGATCACAGAAAAAAGAGAGATTGTAGGAATATGGAAGAGGGAAAGTTAAGGGAGTAATAATTTGAAGGCTACAAGAGTGTATATGTGTAATCCAAACAGTGGTAGTACGCTAAAATAAATTCTAATGAAAGACCGAGGATGCAATCGAAACAAATCCACGAAGTTTACAAATCAATTGGTCGGTTTGGTGTTCTGGAGTGGTAGCCCCACCTGAGAGCAACGTGAAAGTAGATTAGACAATTGATTCCAACTTACGCGTTAATCAGTACCTTATTTTGATCCATAGTGCACATGTAGTCAAAAGACCTTGAAGCCATTGACTTTATTTAGTGTTTTTTTTTTGTCAGACTCTTTGTTTAGTGTTTATTGGTACATTGTTCCGCGCCATCCTTCATTTGTTCCAATTGTTTAGCATCAAGATGACAAGATCCTAAGTTCCTAACCTAACTCACATGTTTTTCTTTTTTTCTTTTTGATAATGTAATTGCTCAACCACTCTGTCGTTGGATATATTATATTCTAGACCTGAAGAAGACACCGACTATGGAGACTGGAGAGGGTTGGTAGATACAACCTAGAAAGGAACCCGCAATGTAGAATTTTACATTTTTTACTATGCAGCATTTTCAATTAATTGTCACACGGACATCAAGCCGAAGAATTATATCTTCAAAACTCCTAGCATTATTATTTGTAGTCTCAAGGCTTCTTTTTTTTTAATAAATATATATATATATATATATATATATATTTGCACGGTTTCACTAAGCCACTGTTAGAGAAAAAAAACATACACTAGGATTTAAGTCCCCACAACAATAAAAGGTATAGAACTCTAGCAAGTAATCTCCATTCTAAAACTCACTGCTCACTTATTCATACATTAGAAAAAGAAACAAACATAAACTAAAAGAACTGTTCCCATACTGATGAATAAAATTCTCTTTCAATCAAAAAAAAAAAACACAACTCCAACAAGAAAAAATGTAGCATCGCCAATGCACGCAACTGTGGTACTTAACAACATTCCTCCCTCCCAGAGTGGCAGAGTATGCCACGCAGCATAGTAGCCAAAACAAGAAGCAAACATTCTACATCTTCTCTATCCCCGTCTCCGAAGAAAGAAAGATGTCAGGAGAGGTAGAGGAAGAAGTAAGATGGGTTTGTTGTCTTTGACTTGTTGCCCCGCCCCCTGCCATGGCTTTTCTTCTCTCTAGCAGCCAACATCACTTGCACCTCCACCAAGCCATTTTTGATCCATAGTGCACATGTAGTCAAAAGACCTTAAAATAAAGTCAAGTGTTTTTTTTTTTTTTTTCTAGACTCTTTGTTTAGTGTTTATTGGTACATTGTTCCGCACCATCCTTCATCTGCTCCAATTGTTTAGCATCAAGAAGACAAGATCCTTACCTAACTCTCTTTTTTTTTCTTTTCTTTTTGATAATGTGTAACCTGACTTTGATTGCTCAACGACTCTCTGGTTGGATATATTATAGTCTAGACCTGATGAAAACACCGACTATGGGGACTGGGGAGGGTTGGAAGATACAACCTAGAAGGACCCTGCAATGTAGAATTTTACATTTTTATTACGCAGCATTTTCAATTACTTATCACACGGACATAAAGCCGAAGAATTATATCTTCAAAACTCCTGGCATTATTTTTTGTCGTCTGACGTTTTTTTTTTTTTTTTTTTTTTAATGAATATTTATATATTCGCACGGTTTCACTAAGCCACTGTCAAAGAAAAAAACATACACCAGGACTTAAGTCCCCGCAACAATAAAAAGGATATAGAACTCTAGCAAGTAATCTCCATTCTAGAACTCATTGCTCACTTATTCAGAAATTAGAAAAAGATCGAAACAAACATAAACTAAAAAAACTATTTCAACTAAATACACAACTCCAACAAGAAAAAATATAGCATTGCCAATGCACGCAACTGTGGTACTTAACAACATTCCTCCCTCCCAGAGTATGCCATGCAGCATAATGGCCAAAGCGGGAAGCAAACATTCTACATCTTCTCTTTCCCCGTATCCGAAGAAAGAGAGATGTCAAGAGAGGTAGAGGAAGAAGGAGTAAGATGGGTTTGTCGTCTTTGACTTGTTGCCCGCCCCCTGCCATGGCTTTTCTTCTCCCTAGCAGCCAACATCACTTGCACCTCCACCTAGCCATCTTCCTTCCAACGCTGCTGCAGCAGGCACACAACCCCTGCATGGTTGTTTTTACCTATTTTTGGGAAATTGGCCAGTAAACTCTTGGCGATAGATGAGGAAATTACAACGTTTTTATCGTTGGTATCTCTAGGGGTGGTTCGGTACCGGAGTTGCAAGCCCAAAACCGCCTACCGTACCGGATTAGTTTGGTACATAAAATCTTCTCCCATTACCAGCCACAGAAGTCGGTATGCCAACAACTCGGTATATCGAGAGACTCAGTTGGTTGGGCCTCCAACCGAGTTTATAATTAGTCCACGATCTGGCCAGAGCCCAAGAATTGAGCCTGCTAGGCAAGGCAAGCCCAAATCTTATAGAGTCAACCCCAACCCGACACCACCACCACTGCCATCCCTCCACCACCGCCAAGTTAGACAAAGAAGCCTTGGTCCCATTGTTAGCTTTTCAAGGTCCCTTTATTTCTTAATTCTTTCTGTACATTGTCTTCTTCAGTTCTTCCCTTGTGCTTCTCTTTCTTTACCTCTCAAATATAAAAATATCTAATACAAATTGCAGTTTTATGTTTAATCAATTTGAGAATTCTTAATTTGCTAGTTTGATCATGAAATAGAGTTCCATCGAATCCAAGGCAAGACAGAAATAGGAAATTATATCCTTCATTTTGTCTTCAACTCTATTAACTGTATCTGGGTATTGGGTTTGATGGAAGCTTGAGCGGCCCTGTGAATTGGTTCTTCTAGTGGAGCTGACTGCCGCCTTTGGATGTGGGGGAAGAGAAATGAAAAAAAAAATTTAAAAAGTAAATGAATCCCGACCACAAACTTAAAATGGACGTCCAGGATTGTAACATTAGGAAACACGAGGCACTAATTTATGAGGAGAGAGGATCCTTGTCCCCGGCAAAAGGGTGGGGGAAAAAGTAATGGTTTGTAACATGTGTTAATTAAATTAAACGCTCATTTGACCTAGAGGATTGGGGTCGAAATATAGACGAAAGTTGATCAATTTTGAACCGGAAGTTTGAAATAATGTATTCTCACATCCAACGGTTGGTGTCCCAAGTTTTATTTATATTGATGGTATTGCCCTCTGAATGATGGAGATAATAAAAAAAGGGTTATAAAGGCTTATTCGATTGACCTACGAGATTGAGACCCAAGCGATGACGAAAACAACTAAAATTTTGACCATAACCATTTCTTCTTATCATGATAACATGCAACGGTTGATTTTGATAAAACATATTCCCTCCACCTTGTTGCTTATAGAAGATATATTTTTTTATACAACTAGTGAACAAGTTAGACCACATTAGTAGGCATATTAGGATTTTGTGCGATCCAAAAAATAAAAACTGAAAGTCAATAAATTTGACATTACCATATATTTATAGCATATTAATAGGTATTATGTGAAAAAATAAACCCGATTTGTTGTCATTTCGACATCAAACAAAACAGTCAACCATTTATACGCTTATACTTCCCTAAGGGAAGTTGAATCACGAAAAAATGAACTTCCTAAAAACTTTACATTGGTTGATATAGCTTATACCCACGATAGTGTGAAAGCTGACAGATTGAAAAAAGAAATTGCGAATGAGCGGTTATGAGCATATATATTAGCTTTATATGGTATTTAGGGTTTAGAGTTGACCTAGAAGATTGAGACCCAAACGACAACAAAAATAGCTAACATTTTGACCATAACCTTTTTTTTTTGTCATGATAACATCCAACAGTTGATTTAAAAAAAAAATATTTCCTCCACCTTGTTGGTTAAAGAAGATATATTTTTAGCCAATAAGGCTTATGGTTAAATTTTCAATAATCCCAAAAATTACCCTCCCTTTATATTAACCTACTGCCAGCGAATTTTAATACCTGAATGATAGAAAAGGAAAAACAAACATAAAAACAGAAAAAGGAGGATGCGACACGTATAATAGGAAGAGCGCCAAACTGCTAAGCGGTTATGCTTTTGCCCACTAAATCGACGCCTCACTTCTGCAACTGCAATCAGAGAACCAAGAATAAGAGTGATCTCTTTAATTGTTACCCTACAATTCGACCATAAGGTATGCTTTTTCCGTATGTATTGAAATGGTTATCAATTAGGTGCGTCAATCTCATCCAACCAATCTTGGGGTTCTTTGTTTATTGGAAGAAAATTGAACAGGGAATAATTTTGTCTTGCAAGAGAGGATCAATTAGGAGGCTATGTCCACACGAATGATCCACTAGGAAGAGGACCAAGGATGCTTGGTGGATAAAGAAAAACTTGTGATTATGGAGAAACTAGGGTGGACTGGTAGTAGGGAAGAAAAAGGTTAAGTAGGAGAGCGAGGTTTAACACGATTACATTGGTCAGAAGTACAGTCGAAGGGCAATGAATACCGATGAGATTCCGATTCATGAGCAATGCTAATTTAATAATGAATGAATTTGTGTGTGTGTGTGTGTGTGTGTGTGTGTGTGTGTGTTTGAATGATTTTGATTATGAGAATGGTAGATGGGGTATATATTGGTTGAGGGTTCTTTTTTGTGTATATATTAGGGTATGGTTCTTCTTTGTTAGCCTATAGGTACTTCTTTGTTATCTTATACGTTGTTTGTTCTGATAATGCTTCTTATTATTTGCATAATAGTTCTAGGAAATCCACAAACGATGAAGGTTGATTGCAGAGCGATGTGTCCCTTTCATATCATCCAATAAGGGTTTCTTAGTTTCAAGGTTTCTTTCTTCTAATTCATGTACATTTTAAATGAGTTTGATGTCTAGTTACCCATAGGCTTAAAGCTAATTGTGCTAACATTTTTGAAGCCTATTAACAAAACTCTGTAATATACAATCTCTTTTGTGTTCGAGTTGTCACGATGTCTCCGTTGCAACTCCCTGTTTTGTTAATGTTTGTTTCTGATTTTTTGTTTTCGTTTATATTTGTATATACCAATGCATATTTTTGTACAAAGTTTTATGTTTTATACTAATTGATTGCTAAAGACATATACAATATTTTATAATACCTGTATGTGGTAAGAGTTGGCTAATATGCAACACTGAAATTATATTACATTCATGAGTATCATTTCAAACATGCGGAGCAAGAGAGGAAAAGAACAATATGAATATGCGAAACATATTTTCCAAAAATAAAATACGCACGCGCGAGAGAGGCCCTTCCGCACGCTCATCGCGCGTGCAAGAAGGCTAGAGTATAAATATTTTGTAGGCATATAAAAATTTTGTGCGATCAAAAAAATTGAAATTGAAAATCGATAGATTTGACATTACCCATCTATTTATAGCGTATTAGTAGGTACTATGTAAAAAAATTAACCTGATCCGCCGTCATTTCAACATCAAACAAAGCAATCAACCCTTTATACACTTATACTTCCCTAAGGAGAGCTGAACCACAAGAAAATAAACTTCCCGAAATTTTTACATTAGTTGATGCAGCTCATACCCTTGAGAGTGTGTGCATTTAGGCCATGGTATTAATTAAGCCAATAAGGCTTAAGGTTAAATTTTCAAAAAACCCTGCAATTGCCCTTGGTTTATTAGTTGCTTAATATAGAGAAATTTATTCAAAGAGGGTAAAAGATTAAAAAGATAACAACAGAAACCACTTTCAATTAGTTTTCTTCTCTCCCACAAGCAGTTGGAGGAATAAAAACTGATTTGCAGTTTTCTTCTCTTACGTACGTTCTCTCTTCCTTTCAAGATTTGTTATTGGCGAGCGGAAAACAATTTCTTTTTCTTTCCCGAGCAATCTTCGCTCAAGATCGTAGACTTCAATCGATAGAAGTCTCCAACGAGAAAAATAATCGAATAGAATGAAAACATTGCCACGGGGGATGTGCATGTGACCATAGATTATGCAAAGCTCTAGGTTCTTTCGTCTAATTTACATGTAACAATTGTATTGTATAGCTCTGTACTTTTAACCTCTTCCATCGCAATTGTGTTTAGCAAATTCTCCGTGAAATGATTGATGGCAACTATGTACTTTAATATAAGAAATTCTTTCCCTTTTGGTTTCTGTGTGTGATCTCTCAACTGTTTGTTATATTGGGATGATTAATCATCCTTGAACTGATCTTGCGCAATTTTTTTTTTTTGTCTCAATAATTGGAATTCACAAAGGTTCTGGGAGAGGAAGATTGTTCATATAAGGTTGGTTTTGCTGATTTTTTTTTTTTAGCATATAAAAAATGAAAAAACCAAGTAGTGACTGGCAAAGGAGTGGTGCCAATAGTTTCGAATTTCATCTCAAACGATGATATTTTTTAACTTTGGCTTTGATTTGTGCTTCAAATATTGTTTTAGTGTTCAAGCAACAAGTGACTCTATTGACGAAACTTATCAATTTGATTACAGGAGACTCCAATATAATTAGTGTTCTTCAAATGATGGTTTCGAACTTTCATTATGGCGAAATTTCAGCTCATGAGCCTTAATTAAGTGTAGTGGGAAGGGGTTAGAGGTATTATGTTTCTGCCTTAATTATGTTATTGCCTTATGAGGTTTGGAGTTGTTGCCTTGGTAGCCCCTTCATTGGTATAAGAACAAACTGCATGTATGATAATCATGCCTGCTTGGGCTTTTTTTGGACAATTAATCCTTCAACTTAACCAGGTCTGTAATGTCTTTTTTGCTTTTGTTTTTAATATGATTATACACTACTTAAGTAATTAATGCTGATTTGAACACACATTTTTTCTAATCCTCCTTTACAAAATCCCTCTCATAGTGAGATCATTTGGGTCATTGCAGAAAATAGAGAAAAAAATAAAAATAAAAATAAAAGAAGCAAAAGAAGAGGGGGAGGAGAAAAAAGACACGAGAAGAGAAAACAAATGAAGCCGAGAAGAAATGGTTGAAGAAGCATGGAAAAGAAGGAAAAAAAAACCGAAGAGAATGTAAAGAGGCCCAATTATCAAATCTTGATTAATTGTGAAGTTGGAAGAATATTTGTTAATCTCAGGCACTTGGCTTTTATTAGAAATGAATGATGTGATACACATGCGAACCATACCACGGTCAAAAACATAATATGCACGCTTGAGCGCAGCTCTTCCACGTTGGTTTCTTATATACAAGTTAAACCATATTAGTAGGCATATAAAGATTTTGTGCGATCCAAAAAATTGAAATTGAAAATCGATAGATTTGATATTACCCATCTATTTATAGCGTATTAGCAGGTAGTATGTAAAAAAATTAACCCAATCCGCCGTCATTTCAACATCAAACAAAGCAGTCAACCCTTTATACACTTATACTTCCCTAAGGGGAGCTGAACCACAAGAAAATAAACTTCCCGAAATTTTTACATTAGTTGATACAGCTCATACCCATGAGAGTGTGAGAGCTGACAGATCGAAAAAAGAAATTGCGAGTGAGTGGTTATGAGTACATTAGTTTTATTTGGTATTTAGGGTTTAGGGTTGACCTAGTAAATTGAGACCCAAACGACGACGAAAATAGCTAAATTTTGACCATAATGATTTCTTCTTATCATGATAACATCCAACAGTCGATTTTGATAAAATCTATTTCCTTCACCTTGTTGCTTACTGAAGAGATATTTTTTTATACAACTAGTGAACAAGTTAAACAACATTAGCAGGTATATAAGGATTTTTGTGTGATCCAAAAATTGAAATTGAAAATCAATAAATTTGACATTACCCATCTATTTATAGCGCATTAATAGGTATTATGTAAAAAAATTAACCAAATTTGCCGTCATTTCGACATCAAAGCAAGCGGTAAACCATTTATACGCTTATAAGGGGAGCTGAATCACGAAAAGATAATCTTCCCAAAAATTTCATATTGGCTGATATAGCTTATATCCACGATAGTGTGACAGATGACAGATCGAAAAAAGAAGTTGCGAATGAGCGGTTATGAGCATATTAATTTTATATGGTATTTAGGGTTTAGGGTTGACTTAGTAGATTTGGACCCAAATGACAACAAAAATAGCTGAAATTTTGACCATAACCATTTTTTCTTGTCATGATAACATCAAACGGTCGATTTTGATTTTTTTTATTTATTTCCTCCACCTTGTTGGTTAAAGAAGATATACTTTTTTATATAACCATTAAACAAGTTAGACCATATTAGTAGGCATATAAAGATTTAGTGTGATCCAAAAAATTGAAATTGAAAATCGATAGATTTGACATTACCTATCTATTTATAGCGTATTAATAGGTACTATGTAAAAAAATTAACCCAATCCGCCATCATTTCGACATCAAACAAAGCGGTCAACCCTTTATACACTTATACTTCCCTAAGGACAGCTAAACCACAAGAAAAAAAACTTTCCGAAAATTTTACATTAGTTGATATAGCTCATACCCATGAGAGTGTGAGAGCTGACAGATAGAAAAAAAAATTGCGAGTGAGCGGTTATGAGCACATTAGTTTTATTTGGTAATTAGGATTTAGGGTTGACTTAGTAGACTGAGACCTAAACGACGATGGAAGCAACTAAAATTTTGACCATAATCATTTCTTCTTATCATGATAACATCCAACGGTCGATTTTGATAAAATCTATTTCCTCCACCTTGTTACTTACGGAAGAGATATTTTTTTATACAACTAATGAACAAGTTAAACCACATTAGTTGGTATATAAGGATTTTTGTGCGATCCAAAAATTGAAATTGAAAATCAATAAATTTGGCATTACCCTTCTATTTGTAGCATATTAATAGGTATCATGTAAAAAAATTAACCCAATTTGCCGTCATTTCGACATCAAACAAAGTGGTCAACCATTTATACGCTTATATTTCCCGATTGGTTGAAAGAAGTGGTTGCGTTGGAGCTGTGGGCTTGGATTGGAATGGGATTCGGGTTGTGCTGGGTCGGAGCTTTTGGTGGCAGTCAGTGGTTGGAGGGCCCAGTTCAATGGCTAGTTGGTTTTGTTGATGTGTTGCTCGAACGTTCCATTTGTTTCCCGATGCAAAGCTTCTGGTTGTTGGTTGGTGTGGGGTGGAGACTTCGACGATAGTCATCGCCCGCTGGCATTGGATGGCGACGGGGACGTGATGGTGGCTTGACGCTAGTGGTAGGGAGGCAGGTTTGGAGGCGTGGTGATGCAGCAATTGATTTGGGTTGGGAAGGATGGATCTGGTCCTCTTGCTGGGCTGGTCGTTTGGGCTTGGATGCAGGCTGTGGGCCCAATTTGAGCTGTAGTTTGGGTTTGGGCTCACTATTGGGGCCCTGCCTTAAGTTTTATTTTATTTAAAGTTTTTGCTTATTTTTGTTTTTTAATTATGTTGTGCTTTATGCAAGCAATAAGTCCCTACTTGTGTTGTGTAGGGCTAGCGGGCTTTGTGTCTTTGTGTGCACCCAAAGTGCCTTGTCTGGTCTAGGTAGCCGGCAAGTTCGTTACTTCGTCAAATGGTTTATTCCGCCTAGTGACAGGGTAAAGCTAAGTGTCGTTGGATTTTATCGTTTGACGGCACATATAGTGAGAAAGCTGTGCTTATGGTAATTATGCTATGTTGTAATCGGGTAACATATCGAGTTATCTTTCTGTTATGTCAAAGCAAACAAAATAGCTAATAGAACACTCTTTGCTAGTTGGTGCCTGGCTGAATACATTTATTTAGTAGAGACTCTGGATATCATTCCCAGACGTTCTCTATATGTTTATTGTAATCAGAGTTTAGGTTTAATATCCGCTCCCTGTATTCGACAGTTTCATTAATCGAAACTTAAGGACAATCGCACTGGAGCCCTTTATTCACAAAAAATCAATTTGCGACGTGCATTTTTTCAGTTCACCCACCAAGTGTTATTCCGTAATTTTTTTGAGTTACTCGGGTCACAATGTCACATGGTGATTGTCTATTTGTCTCTACTCCCATCTTTCTTTGCCGCTTTCAAATCGTTTCAAAAAATAAAAGATGCACCGAGGCCTGGGCACACACTAACATTTCCGATCTTTCCACAACTCTGAGAGAGAGAGAAATGGATTCCGATCTCCCTCTGATCGAAATCGCCGGAGAAGACGACTCGCTTCTTCAGTCGACTCCACACGGCGCCGTTTCGACCAGCACCGCCACCAACGACGGCGCCTATTTCTTCTGCTCGCCTCTCCAACCCCCCAGATCCAGACCCAAAGGTTAGGGTTTCATCTCCCTTCCACTCCAAATTTACGCCTCCCTCCTTTTACTCTGTTCTAGCTTTCTAGGGTTTCTTTAATTCGTTGTTGAATTTGAATAATGCGACTCAAATCGAACTCTAATTTTGCAGCCTTTCTGTAAATTCGAATCCATTATGTACATGTTTGTGTTCTGATTTTACGTAATTAGACC
>LYNE01000404.1:12416-29278 GCA_001662545.1 Rosa x damascena | reverse complement strand
TAGAGGAGCCTAACTCTTTATCTTATATGAAGCAACTATCTTTCTACTGTTTCCAACCTAATTCATCAAGCCTTTATCATCTAAATTAAGATCTAATAAACAACAATCGCAGAGCTCACAATCCCACTAGCAACCTTCACAACCCAAGTTTTCATCAGCATCTTCAGACTTCAGTAGTACTCATGAGGCTTACCCTACCCCAAGTGGAACCGCGAGTATAACTGCGAGCCTTTCCAAATACATCAAGTTGACCAATGCGTAGCATACATGGTAAGGTCATGCTCGATCCTGAATTGCAAAGAGGAGCCAGAGATTCTTAAAAATACTGCCGTTAGTTGGCGGCATTGCCTGAGCAGTGTCGCTGTTTGACGTTGATGCAGGTGTACTACAAGTACTAGTTTATAGTTAAGTTCGGTAGCTTGAGATATGAACTAGCTGTCTAAAGTGCTATTTGTTCCTTGAAACCCAAGTATTGCTCGTCTCCCCCGTGAGCTTTAGCTAAAGCGGGTCGCATAAATATAATAGAGTGATAGAGAGGTAGGAGCAAAGAAATAAGTTCGAGTTTTGAGACGAACTTATTGTATTAGTGTTTGCATGAAACTTGAAGTTTAACTTTCAAATTAAATCTTGTATTTGCTTGCTGTATGAGCGCAAAATGAAAAGAACCTTTCATTTTGCTAGTGACAAAAAAGAAAATATGTTCAAAGTGATGGAATAAGAATGAGGGCGGAATTTTCAGAAATTCAGAAGCTAGTTTTTCTAATCTTAGGGATTTAAGCTCGAGCATCATTTCAATGGAAATGCATGCATCATGCATATTCATGGTGTATTAGTAAAAGCTGGAGTACTTATCATTTCAATGTGATTGGCAGCATATCCGGTATTCCTATATTGATGCATAACCAGAATTACAAGCCATTACAAAACCCATAAAATAATGTACTAAAGTAATTGCTGAGAACTAAACTATATAGTTACAATTAATCGGATCATAAAGAAAATGTGGTACATCTGACGTTACACTAAAGAGAATAGTAACAAACTAATCATCATTTAGTTCAATACCCAGCTAAAACTAACAGTTTCTCTCTTTGTACATAGATGGTCATTTGGTGCCATGCGTAATTCCTTCATCCCACAGGACTATCTTCAATCAGTCTGCTCGTTTAAGAAGAGAAAATACGAAAATGGAACGCCGAGCATCCCAATAAAGCCCAATTTGATCACCTTCCTTCAATTTCCTCACATTCACAAACTCCTTCTTCCAGTTTGCTTGCAGAACGTAACTCTTTGACGACGGCCAGTATTTGAAGACCAACTCATGCTTCGATTTCATGTCACAGTCGTAAACGGTGACAAGTTCCCCATTGCTACTGTGGACCCTTTCGTTCAAGCTCTTGTTCATGAATCGCAAAACATGTTTCTGGGTTAAACTCTTGGGCACCAAAAGCCTGCTCAATTCTCCGAGGTCGCTGACCGTCAACTTCTTCTTGATGATCCACGGGTCGTAGTCAATGGAGCCCAGACTTAGCCCTAGATCAAGACCTCTGTGTTCAGCTTGGTTGAGTGCACAGGGTAGGTGTTGCTCTTCCCTTGTTGAAGCAAACAGAGATGGAAACAGGAGTGTTTCAGCCATGTACGTTGTTGGTGGGTAGATAAGGAATTACAGAGAAGACGACGGAGACCGATTTCGAAATAGGAATTAATGGCTGGATGGGTCTGTGAGATGAATGAAAATGCAGAGACTATTGGGGGGTTATATATAAGATTTTCGAGCACTTCCCTATTTGCTTTTCCTTTCGTGGGCAAACTATATATCCTTCAATTCCTAGTTTCATCGGGGGCATGTCTTTCCTTCGTCAATTAGGATTTATTTCAAAATTTCAAGTGAGCTGGCATCGCGTTCGGGACTGACAGGGACGGGCCCCACAATATTTTGTATTTTGCAAAAAGAGCCATGTTATTTTTTAAATTCTGATAATTTTCTCACAAAAATTTGATTCTGGCCCCTACAATTAAAATTGCTGTTTTTATTACATATAACCTTCCCTCATTAGATTCTCTAATTCTGCCCCTGCTCCACACCGTCTATACCTTCGTGACTCAAAAGATTTATTGATCATGTCAGTATACAGTATATAATATTTTTAGTTTTTTTTTTTTTAACATTTGATTCATGTAATAAGAAAAGATTACAACAACAAAATTCATTAGCACAACTGCACAACCCAACCCCAAGGAGTCAGTTGAAAGCCCTTAACACACTATGGAGAAGATAACTATTCCAAACTTGCTCGTTTTAGTAGAGTGACCAAGATTAGTCAAAGCATCCGCTGTAAAGTTTGCTTTTCTTTGAACATGCATGAAGTTGATTGAAGTAAATGACTTGGACAATTGTTGGATATATGTCATGAACAATGGTCTTGAGTCTCCAACGACCGCCACTACTACCATTGACACAATTGATAACCAATTGAGAATCTCCTTCAACAAAGATGTTTTGGAGACCTTTGTTCCTAGCTTTGAGTAAGCCATCACGAAGGCCAATAGATTTAGCAAGGGGAACACTAGTATGACCAAGTACTTTAGCTCTAGCAATGACAGGATTGCCTGTTGGAAAATATTTTGGACTTGTCATTATCTAAAATGCATTAAGTTAATAAGTTTTGATTTAATCTGGAAATTGAACAATAGAAATACATATCTAGGACTCTATCCTGTTATCAAACTGAGGTATATGTCTCTCGATTGAAGTAGGAAGCTTATCTGTCAAATAACCTGATTGACATCGAGTGTATGTGATAAACATTAAGCTTCTGCTGATAAACTCTTATGCAAACCTTGGACTCTTTATGGGATGAGCACAAGGTCAGTTTAGGTCTCTATATATATATATCAGGAAAAGTCCCTATGTTAACTACGACTTGCATTAAGATCAGTCCCACTGAAAGCTCTAGTAGTATAACATAGAAGATCTTCTTCCTTACTGGTCTTGTTTTGTGTTGCTCGAGTTTTCTGGTGTTGCTGTGGTGTCAAGCTGCTGCTGTCCTTATCTTGCTGTGAAGAAGGATCCTAGTTGCTGAAGCTATAGCTGAGATGGCAGGACAAAGCATTGATCTTCATAACAATGGTAATCTCCTAAGACAAGGCTGGAGACTCAAGTTCTTTGATTGTGCAGATGGTTCTCGTGGATTAGTTCATGACTTGGTATTGATATGATTATGATTCATTGCATCATTTGGTTTTACATTGCCAACACCATCACTTATAAATTATAATGAAGCCAGAAGTAGCAGCACCAGTGTTTTGAATGATAGAACCATCAAATTTATCTTGAAAGTGTTGACACAATTGATAACCAATTGAGAATCTCCTTTAACAAAGATGTTTTGGAGACCTTTGTTCCTAGCTTTGAGTAAGCTATCAAGAAGGCCAATAGCTTTAGCAAGGGGAACACTAGTACGACCAAGTCTTCTAGCTCCAGCAATGACTGGATTGCCATCACCATCTCTTATAATGAAGCCAGAAGTAGCAGCACAAGTGTTTTGAATGACGGAACCATCAAATTGATTTGAAAGTGTTGACAGGATCCATTTTATTTAAGTTACAGCTCTCGGGAATCTAACTGGATCTGATCGAGTTGTGAACTTGTGATTGTGGTAAGACTGGGAAATTGAAGCAGTAGCCGCTACCACAACAGAAGCAAATAGACGGTGATTAATCCCGTCTACAAACTGTTTCAGCCCAAAAGTAATTTTGGCAAGATCTTTTAGTGGATTTAGCACAGCGGGCCGATACCTGAGGCCTAAAAATAAGCCTACTTGGGTTTAGGTTACAGCTTCGCCCATTCCATGATCCATAAGGAAAAAGAAACCTTATTGGAGTCAAGTAGCAGAGATTAAATAGGAAACTTCAATCAATAATCCTTCTACAGCAAGGAACAGGTGAAACCCTAGGTATAAATACCAGGTTTAAAGGACAAAAAAAGACCTCTCTCTCAAATCAATCGATCCCAGCGATTACAAAGCCTCCTCGGAGCAAACTCGTTAAAACCCGGTGACTGCGCGCCAGTCCTAGTCTCTCCAAGAGCCAATTGTCAGCATCACCAGATCAACCCGGCGACCGTACTTCCAGTTCTAGACTCTCGAAGAGCCGACTGCCAGTACCATTGCCACCGAGACTCTCTCAACCAGCGAAGTAAGGGTAACGCCCTCGCAACACAGCGAAGCTAACGTCATTCTTTAGCAAAACCCGTGCTTTCTCCAAACTTCCCAGTGATTGCTTTGCTCAGCCTACAACGTTGAGTATCGATTCGGTGACACGAAGAGATCACATCTAAAGTCCTTATCTGTAAGGCAAGAAGTCCTTTCTCGGAAGGCTAGAGAAGAACCTTGTGGCGAGGTTGGTGCCCTCCTCGTCCACAACGTTTGAAGAAGAAGTCAGGTCAAGGGACTCCCCCGACGACTGCACCCCACGGAGCTGGCACGTCCGCGCACACGCTCAAAAGACACAGTTTGCACGCCAACTGGTTTTGAAGCCAAACATTTTGGCACTCCCAGTGGGACCCCAATAGTGTCTCTTCGTGAACGTAGCCATTGGGAAGTCAAGCGAAAACCCTTACTGCTCAAAGCATAAGACCTCCAGTTACAGACCGCATTCTTGCGCGGACTGTCGTGGTCTTTCTGAAGAACAAGTGACTCAAAGATTTTCTCGTCATTCCCAATCACCCGATATGTCAACTGAACGGAAAGAGAATCACCCGACCGCTACTGAGGGTCAAAGTGTCACTACTAATCAGGCCAGTGAGCCTGTTATCACTACCGCTGTCTCCAATATAGTGGAAAGTGGAGAAAAAGAGGCTTTCGTTGTGAAGCCTATTCCAGAGGGAGTGACCTCCGAGGTAAGGTTTGCGATCATCATGGAGAATATTGAAAATCATCGCAAGAAGATAGCCGCTGATTTTGAAAGGGAAACCGCGAAAACAGACCAGCTCATGCGCGAACTAGACCAGCGCATTACCCAACATGCAGAGGATACTAAGCAACAAATTGCACAATCAGAGAATGCAGTAAGGGCTCATGCCACATGTATCACTAGTGAGCATAATCAGTGCCAGAAAGAAATCATGGAGGCTATCACGAACCAAACCAAGCAGACTGCGTCAGATATGGCAGGTCTTCGTAAGGATGGCGCTAACCTCGCAACCAAGGTGGCCATGCAAAGAGCCGAATTGAACCAGGCAAGAGAAGTGTTGAACAAAGCTTTAGGGGATCCTAACGCTATCCTTGGCTCCCTTGGCCAGCCGTCTGTTTCGGGCAAGTACATGCCGCCGAATCAGCGAGAGAAGGTTAGCAGCAATACCGCTACACCTTCCGCAACCGTTGCTGCTACACCACTGAAAAATAAAGAGCAAGCTCTGGTTATCAGCGGCAGCAAAGAAAATGCCACCTCGTCATGCGGACAAACCACCAGACAGAAGCATCAGGCATCAAAAGTTGGTGGAACTTCGTCTGACTCTACCACATTCGTTCAACACGACAGCGATGGGGCAGAAAACATATACCAAGAACGGCCAAGAAGCTATTATGGGATTGACCAGGCTGGTAACTCGATTAAGATAACAGCCTTGGCAAAAGAGACGCCTATGCCAGCAGTGACTCTTCAGCAACCAGCTACAACCCGCGTTGTACATGTAGGAGAAGGGACAACGACTGTAAACTAAGCAATACCCTTGCAGGCTGCTCGCCATACTGTGGCGACACCCCCTCCTCCTCCTCCTCAGGGCCCAGAATATGTAAGACGTGAAGAGGTAGAGGAGATGATTAGGCTAGCTAATCCTAGGACCCAAATGGATGGGGTCTATGAGGGACCTTTCCCGCCGCATATAATGCTCGCGCCCTTTCCCAAGGGTTATAAAAATATCATATTCTCTACTTTCTCAGGGGAAGACACCGAGAATGCGGCAACCTATTTGGCCAGGTTTACGGTGCAATGCGGCCAGTACCAGAATGATGATATCCTCAAATGCAGGATCTTTGGCACTTCTCTTTCGGGAGCTGCCTTTAGATGGTTTTCCAAACTTCGACCAGGAATGGTGGTGGATTGGCCCGCAATGGAAAAGCTTTTCCGAGAAACCTTTGGAGCCATTGAGCCTGAGGTTGACTTGGCTTCTCTCACTCAGATGGCCCAGTAGCCTACAGAGTCCGCTGTGGCCTATCTTCAGCACTTCTAAATTCAGAAAGCCAAGCTGAACGTCATCCTGCCTGAGAAAAAGTTAGTCAAGCTGGCGGTCAAGGGTTTGGAACCTCGTCAGCGAAAGAAGCAACATGGCAGCATGATCCAGTCAATGGGAGAACTCATCACAGAGGTGGGAAGCTTTGAACATCTCCTTAGAGAAACTGACGCAAGGAAGAATGCGTCCAAAGGGACATATGTACCAGGAAAACATTGCACCATAGCGGCCCTGAGCTACCAACCGGCTACTTATGACCCTTACTACCATCATCACAGTGAAGAAGTGGTTCAGGATGACAATGAGGAAGAGGAGAATGATATCGCTGCTTATGAACTAACCGGGAGGAAGAATCCAGCCCTGAAGCAATTGAAAATTTCCAAGGAACCTGTCAAGCTCAAATCGATGGCCTTCACCAAACCTGAATTCGCGACATATACATATGATGCCAATAAGGCACATGAGATTCTGGATGAGATGATCGCCTCGAAGATGGTGAAGACCGACTTTGGACCCTTTCCTCGACCAGACCAGCTGAAAGGGAAGAAGTACTGCAAATTCCACAACTTGTGGAATCACAATATCGCGGACTGTGTGAAGCTCAAAGACCAGATTCAGGTATGGCTTAATAATGGCAGTTTGCAGGTGGAAGCTCCAGTAACGGCGGCAGCGCTTGTAGACTTGAACCTTTTTCCTGACACTGGGATCAATATGGTCGATGTGAACTAGGCCAAGCAGAACCAGAGGAAACCAACCTTGGATTTGAGTACAAAGGGGCGGGAAGGAAAGTCTGCCGAGGATGAGACCCCTGCAAAGAAGAAAGCTAAACCAGTTGGTCAAGCTTCACCCGTGGTCCTATGCTCGCGATGCAAAGAAGAGTGTGGCATCCAAGTGTCACATGAAGAGGTCGAGCAGCCATTTCGTTTTGGCTCTTTCCCGCCCATCAAGTGGGCCTCGCCATCACGAAACTATCAGCCTTCTAGCCCAAGAGGAAAAGAGAAAATGGAGTCACCACCATCCCCAAAGGACTCCAATTTATTCAAGAAGCTGAGAGCGGCCGCGGTTGATCAGAAACAAGAGGAGAAGGCTACGAACAAGCACAAAGACATTCTGACCAAGCCTTATATACCGCCTGCGCCAGCCGCCACCATCAAGGAAGGAAAGTGGTACACCAGGGAAAAGGGGAAGGCAGTGGAAATAAGCCCTTCCAAGAAGAGGAAACTGCAGCGCAGGTTTGGGGAAGCCAAGTGCGCGCTAGAGGCTCTGGACCAGGACCTGATCAAGCCTTCGCAATTGGTCAAATCACCTGAGCAGTATCAGAAGGAGATGGAGGCACTAGTTGCTAAGCCATTAATGGCTCCCCGTAGCCTTCAAAAACAAGCGAGCTCAGCAACAGGGGCATCTAAGCCCAGTGTTTTTTGCAGGATCACTGAGGAGAGAACACCTCCGCTAGCTCGAAAGGAGAGTTCGCTGACTCGGCGACCACATGTCAGGCCCAGGTTGTTTCGCGAAGAACCAGAAGCTCAATCTTCGGTTTTTGAGAGACTGGGGGGCAAGGACAAGACTACCGATACTTTACAGTGGAGACCAAAAAAGGTCCAGAGTGTAGTAGTCGCTCCTCTAGAGGTAAGCATAGCAAGGGAACCGAAGTCAGACTCCCCTAAGCAAGCTTCCGTGATACAAGAACACAAGCAGTGTGAGGTAAAAGGCCTCACAGAGGAGTCGTTGGTAGACCGGTTGGCTAAGCAATTCAACACTGACACCCCTGTCAACGAACACAAGCTTAACCTGGAAGATGACATGGAGGAGACAGATATGACTGACACGTCTTGCAACATGGTTTACTTGTTCCCTGTGAGGTATGCACTACCGGTCGCCTCTCAAGACTGCGTAGAAGCTGAGGAAAGTAGTGTACAACCCTTGCAGATCACATCGGCAGTCACGACACCTGTGGAAGAGGCTATCTTTCTTGAAACGGAGGATGCTCACAGCAAAGAATTCTTCATGAGCTTCACCAGGCCAACACCTGCTATGGTCCAACACATGCGACCTCTATATATCACAGCAGAAGTTGGCGGCACCAAAGTTAGCAAGATCATGGTTGATACCGGAGCTGCCGTTAATGTCATCACTACCAGGACCATGCACTTGCCCGGAATCAAGAAAGAGAAAATCCAGTCTACGTCCCTCACGCTCAAGAACTTCGCGGGGACTGTAACAAAGACCCTGGGATTACTTTTCTTACGCATCAAGGTTGGCCCTGCAGAGGGAGTTTATGCTTTCTTTGTGACAGATTGTTATGCGGCCTACAGTGCTATTCTGGGCAGAGACTGGATCCACCGGAGTTACTGTGTTCCGTCAGCTCTCCATCAGGAACTAATTATGTGGAACATGGAGACAGATAAAGCAGAGGTGATTAAAGCTTATCCTCGTCCATTCCTAGTTTTCGCGAATTATGTAGATGCCAGGTACTATTTGGAGCCTATCACTCCATTGCAGGTCAGTGGCATCGATGACAAAGGCCGCCCCGCAGGGGTGATGGCCTCTGAATTGTCACAGTGGGGGCTTACACTCGCAAAAGAAGGCTTGGAAAGGCCTGGCCACGCTGTGCCCAAACCCTTAAAGGATTAATGGATTATGACCTCCCAGAGGAAGGGATAGAGGCCTTCCACTAGCTGTACGAAAGACTATCATCGTACTTAGTGGAAAAAGAGGCCTATGATCGAGTCGCGACCTTAGAGGCCGTCAATGAAGAACTCTCTGATCAGGAAAAAGAAGATGAGGTAGATATTCAGCTCGCTCTGGCAGCGCTGGATGATACACCTCTTAAGGTCAGAGACCCTACCGAGAAGTCAATCTTGGAATAGCAGATGAGCCTATGGAAGTGGCTATCAGCGCTTACTTAGAGCCTAGCGAGAAACAGAGGCTCATTGACTTATTACTAGAATTCAAAGACTGTTTCACGAAGAAGTATGAAGACATGCCCGGACTGTCACCAGACTTGGTTTGCCATCAACTACCAACACTCCCTGACAAGAGGCTTGTCAAACAAGAGCCACGAAGAATGAATTCAGAAACCCAAGTCCTCGTCAAGGAGCAAGTCGAAAAAATGCATAAATCAGGCATTATCAAGGTAGCCAAATACAATCAGTGGCTATCTAATATAGTGCCTGTTCGCAAGAAGAATGGCAAGATGAAGGTATGCGTAGACTACAGAGACCTTAATATCGCTACACCTAAAGATGTCTACTCCATGCCGGTCGCGAATATGTTAGTAGACGCCGTAGTAGGAAATGAATTATTGTCCTTCATGGACGGCACTACAGGGTATCGCCAGATTCAGGTTGCAGAAGAAGACAGACATAAAACCGCGTTCCGGTGTCCTGGGTTCGTGGGCGTTTTTGAATATGTGGTTATGCCTTTTGGACTGAAGAATGCTGGAACAACGTATCAGAGAGCCATGAACCTGATCTTCCAAGACATCCTGGGAAAGTTTTTAGAGGTTTACATCAATGACGTAGTTGTGAAGTCTCAGAAGAGAGGAGACCACATCACAGATCTCAGAAAGGTATTCGAGCGCATGCGGCAACACAAGCTCAAGATGAATCCTGCTAAATGCGTTTTTGGAGTTCAAGCAGGAGATTTTCTGGGATTCATTGTCCATCAGAGAAGAATTGAGGTCCCTGAAGACAAGGCAAGCGCAGTCATCAATGCATCCCCTCCGCGAACGAAAAAGGAACTGCAGCGTTTGTTGGGTAAGATCAACTTTCTGAGACGTTTCATCTCTAACTCTGTAGGTAAAATCCAGCCCTTCTCTCCATTACTGAAGCTGCAGGGTCAGAACGAGTTTGTATGGGAGCCTAAACATCAAGAGGCTTTCAACAGAATCAAGGCCTACCTAGCGAGCCCGCCAGTGCTTGTTCCCCCGAGAGCTGGATTTCCATTGAAGCTATATATTTCAGCAGCTGAGGCTTCCATTGGCAGCCTACTCGCCCAGGATGATGAGGAAGGCGTCGAGCACGCCATTTTCTACCTCAATAGGACACTTATAGATTGCGAAACAAGGTATACTTCTATGGAAAAGCTGTGTCTTACATTGTTCTTCTCAGCATGCAAGTTGCGACACTACATGTTATCCTTTACTACTTGCATCATCGCTCAAACCGACCTGGTCAAGTATATGCTATCGCGACCTATTCTGAGAGGCCGCATTGGCAAGTGGGTACTGGCCCTGTCAGAATTCTCGCTACAATACGTTCCCCAGAAAGAATTAAAGGGACAGGCCATCGCAGACTTTCTGGGCACCCCAACTGTTGAAATCCCCAGGAGTCCTTCGGAGGACTGGGATGGGCCGACAAACGGGTAGGCCATAGAAGGCGATGGCGTCGGCCGGAATAGAGTCTTGTGGTGCTGGGCCCAGTCCGACATGGTGGTTTGGGAACTGGAGGAGTAGGGGTCTCTCGATAGTGGTGTGGAGACGAATGCGGGCCCCGATGCTGGTTCCCCAAGAGTGGGCAACCTGTTCATTCAGTTCTTCTTCTTGATCGATGACTATCTTCTTTGGGGGAGCCATTTTTGGGTTTCTGTGAGGAAGATGTTGGCAGTAAGAGGGTTTTTGGGTTTAAGAAACTAAAAGAGTTTCTGATGTGACAGGTCTAAAGTGGCTGTGGGTTAAAATAAGAAATTTTGTGAGGGAAACGATACGACAGAAAGGCGTTTTCGCAAGCGAAAGGACGTAACCCTTATTAATGATATCGTTTCAAGCAATCGGCGTGTCGTTTTAGTCCTCTTCAATCAGTTACATCTTCGCGAGCCTGATTTCGGGGCTTGGGGGGCAATGTTTGAGCCCAAAAGTAATTTTGGCAAGATCCTTTAGTGGATTTAGCACAGCGGGCCAATACCTGCGGCCCAAAAATAAGCCTTCTTAGGTTTGGGTTACAGCTTCGCCCATTCCGTGATCCATAAGGAAAACGAAACCTTATTGGAGTCAAGTAGCAGAGATTGAATAGGAAACTTCAATCAATAATCCTTCTATAGCAAGGAACAGTCGAAACCCTTGGTATAAATACCAGGTTTAAAGGACAAAGAAGGACCTCTCTCTCAAATCAATCGATCGCAGCGATTACAAAGCCTCCCCGAAGCAAACCTTCAACCTCGTTGAAACCCGGTGACCACGCGCCAGTCCTAGTCTCTCCAAGAGCCAATTGTCGGCATCACCAGATCAACCCGGCGACCGTACTTCCAGTCCTAGACTCTCCAAGAGCCGACTGCCAATACCATTGCCACCGAGACTCTCTCAACCAGCGAAGTAAGGGTAACGCCCTCGCAACCCAGCGAAGCTAAAGTCACGCTTTAGCGAAACCCGTGCTTTCTCCAAACTTCCCAGTGATTGCTCTGCTCAGCCTACAAGGTTGAGTATCGATTCGGTGACGCGAAGAGATCACATCCAAAGTCCTTATCCGTAAGGCAAGAAGTCCTTTCTCGGAAGGCTAGAGAAGAACCTTGTGGCGAGGTTGGTGCCCTCCTCGTCCACAACGTTTGAAGAAGAAGTCAGGTCAAGGGACTCCCCCGACGACTGCACCCCACGGTGCTGGCACGCCGGCGGACACTCTCAAAAGAGACAGTTTGCACGCCAACTGGTTTTGGAGCCAAACACAAACAACATTGTTTCTTTCACACCACGTTTTCCAACATAACATAGTATTTTTGCAAATAGAAATAGGAATTAATAGAAAATAAATTCCCAAGTTCACAAAGAAATTATCATTCAAGTTCATGCCTTAGATGCTGGCAAGCCTCCAAACTCTATTAATGAAGTCACAAGAACCAAATAAATGGTTCAAGGATTCCGATTCAGAATTACACAGAGGACATTTGATCATTATTCCCTTCTTTTCAATTTTCCTCTAAGGAGGATCTAGCTGAAAATTTTTACCTTTGTTGGAATAGTGGAATTCTGAGATTCCACATTCTGTTGAGGAGATATGCAGTCGTAAAGTTCTAAGTAGACGTGCTCTTATTTTGAGTGGAACATAATTAATGTTTTTGGCTAGAGAAAGTCAAAATTTAAAAACTGATTAGTGAAGTTCGTTGCAGTATAATAAAAGGTATTTCAATAAGGGTGGTTCTAGTTGGAGCTCCAAATTTGATGTTTGGATCTCCATTTTTTTTTTAATTGTTAATAAACTTGGTCAAGTCATATAAAAAGAGAAATCCACTCTCTCCCCCTCTCTACCCTCCGTTCTTCTTTCACTTCCTTGTCGATTTCTATTCTTTAAAGTTGAAATCCGTAATATCTTACATGCCGGAACTGGACTCTGATGAAATCTGATATGGAAAAAGCTTGATTTCTAAAGAAGCCTATGCGTTGTACTGTGTTCTTGGATTTGGAACCCCAGTGCTGTGTTCTTGGATTTGAAAGCTTGTCCCCCACGCTGTGATGTTGGATTTAGAAATCATCGTCATCGATGTATTAGGCTTCAAGGGTTTTTGGTAGCAGATGATATGGAATTGGGTTTGAGGATCGAGATCAACTCCAGGCCTCGATGAAATCAACACTAACAGATGATAATTAGCCATCATGATGAGTGCTCTGTAGTGAATATAATAAATTAGCATAAACAAACAACCACCACAACTAAATTTCATCAAGTTTCATTCATTCTTTGTTACGATCCCCAGGATCGTACCATGGAATGACATTGTTGCAAAAGAGAGAAGGATGAAGCAAATAAAACTGATTCAATTCTTCGATGATCCCATTACAAGTCCTATCAGCTATTTATGCCTACAAAATATCTTGAAGTAGTGCACTCATGTAACAGAAAGCACAAATACGCCTATAAAATAATGATTGCCCATGTAAAAAGATAGATTCCTAATATCTCCACCCGTTCAAAGAACAAGTTTGACCTCAAAGCCTGAAATGTCTTCCAAAAATTGTCCGTGCTTCATCATCCAAGTCACCAAAAATTCTCTTTAACACCTGAGGATCCAGAACTGCAGATATTTCCAACAACAAGAACATTTTATCCCAATACCATTCAAAAGCATGGAGTGAAGTTCCAAGAGCATAAGCAACTATGCTGACCAGCTGGAGAGCCATCGTATTGTCAAAGCAGCCCCCAAATTGTTATACAAGAAGCAACCATAAATGGAGATAGTAGAGACAAACTCAAAGTAGAAGACGATCAACGTGATACCCGAATGAAGAAAGTAAGGGAACAAGTCATCTTTCTCTTCAAAGTTGTTCATTTGAGTGGCCCTGAGCACATCAAATTTGTCCAAGTGATGACATACTTTTACTCTATCCACATTCAAAGTTGAGCTTCCAGCATGAGTCTTGAGCTTTGATAGCCAATTGATTACTATGGTGTTCGATCCACCATTAATTAATAAACATAGTATAAGATGAAGAGCAACAAGGCCATTGTCACCATCATCATGGGATAAGACGTCACAATTATCAACTGAATAAGTAGAGAAATCAAGGACCTGCAAAATGACATTGGCAAACAAAACCTGTTCATTTTCTTCTGAAACCATTGGAGTAATTGCAGGTGCAGTACATTTTCCATTGATCTCTTCATTCTCTTGCACAAACTTATATGCAGTCCCTGCCATCATATTCAACTCTTTGTATATCTCAGCAGCTTTATTTGAATGCAATTGAATAATTACAATTGCAATAACAGCCTTGATATCTACTTGATCAATGTGATACTCATTTGGCAGCAACTCCAAACTTGTAAATTCAACATTAATGAAGCAATCCATATTTCCCTCAATTTTGCATATTTCAGCAGCTAATGTTGTTTTCTTAACCAAAGGAGGTAGCCGCAAATGAACAAACATATTCCCAAGCAAGGAAATAGTAAGCTCCTTATTCCCAACAGCAATATCATCTCCGACAATCATCATTCCATCATCATGTAGAACAATACCAGACTTGACACATGCTGCAAGTAAATTGCTATATGTGACCTCATAATGTTCAAACCCCAAAATTTCATTCTTCGTAGATATTCAATAGCTTTCTGATTCTGAAATATCAGGTCGTATCCAGTTACCATGACATTCCAAGAAAAGTTAGTTAGGTATAATAGCAAAAACCTTCTCAGCACTCTTCATGCAGGAACTCTTTGCATACATAGTAAGCAATGACGTGTTTAAGTGAAGATCTCCCTCAAACCCAAGATTAACTGTAAGGCCATGTACTTGTTGCCGGTTCACATTATGGGGAATCCTATCACTATAATCATTAACACCAAACTCACCACATCCTTTGGCATAAACACACAACATACGGGACAAAAAAATATCCACACTCTGTTTGTCCCTTTAAGGCATACACACCACCCACAGTAAATGCAAGATTTTCGGTAATTAGTTTATTGGCTACATCATCAATAAGTTGTGTCTTCAGTTGGCGACAGAGATACACAGAAATTGCTTCACATATATTCTTGAGATCCCTATCAAAAAAAAAAAAATCATGGAATTGATGCATAATTTTTCCAGCATAACCAATGAATAAAATACCTCTTTCCAGGAAGGAAAGGCAGTTTGACGAGGAGAATCATGAGTGATAGCATCGATGGCATACTACAAGATGCTTTTAGTCATTTGTAAGACGCTGTTGATATGCTTATGGAGTTGTTTCTTCAAAGTAATACAGCTACAGAAAGTAATGCTCAGCAATATCAAAACATTTGTGGCGATGTTGTCAATGTACAAAGGTAAGCATGAAGAAGCTTCATCAAGAGCAGTTGTGTTTTTGCCAATGTTTATGCAATCATACCACATTAATCATGTTGTAGAACTGAGTAGAATGTCCACTAGTAGCTCTGAATCACATTGTACGACTCCATTGCAAGAATTTTTTGATAAGTTCTTCTTTCGAAGGCCATCATTTCTTTATGTAGATTTTGAGTGTTTCCAGCAATGATTGTCTCAAGGAAAGACCGGATGCTCTGCTGAATATGGTCAGGTTTCATTAGAAATGGCATAAAAGGAATAAGTGGGAGGATACTGCTAGCTTCAACTTCATCTGAACCTTCTTTGGATCTCACATCACACTCTTCAAGACAAGGAAAACTGTTCAAGAGTTCCTTTGACTTCTGCTAATTTCTATTCACTTGAGCACATATAGAATGAGATTGTTCTCCCTTGGTACAAGGACCAATCTTATCAACTTCCACAACTGCACAATCACTATTTCCATCTGTAGCTGTTATCCGAGGATTCAAGAGGAAGTCAATATCATTGAATTGTGACATAGACTTGATTAGCAATGAAGCCCTCTCAGCACCCTTTTTCTCTATATGCTGTTTAACTTTTGGCTGGGAAAAATTGCAGCTTGACAAGTTTATTGAAGCATCTCCAAGATAACTAGTATGAATATCAATGCCATCATAAAGCAACTCCTGACATACCTTGCTTTCATTAGGGTTTAATCCATCAAAAACACCACCTGCAACTTCTATACTTTTATCACCACAAACTAATGCAGTAGTAGAAGCAATAACCATACTACCCACAACATGATTCATACTATTAGTATCATTAAATCCCAATATCACATCAATGTGAGACAAATTCAAGCCACTATCCACAAGGGTTTTATGAAAAATACCATTATCAGCAGGAATAAGTTATGACCAAACCTCAGTTGTAGCCGGAATTAATTCGGTTGTTGATGATAGCGGGAGGGAACTAAACTTCAGTGGATTATCAACTTGGCCTGCCAGAGTTTGCGCCAAACCCCTTAACAACCGTAGCTCTTCCTTGAATTCAGATATGAAGGTATCCATCGAACTCTTCAAAGATTCTTGCATCTCACACATCTTAGCATATCTGTGTTCTTTGTAATCTTGTAATTCGCCGGAACCTCATGGTGGTGACGGTGGTTTCTCAGCCCCCTTAAGCTTGACCATAGGCTCTGTTGTGAAAGAGGGGTAGTCGGAATCAACAATTGGGACCTCCCAATAACATTGGTTTTGGGAACACGGGTAATAATTGTGTGGCGAAGGGGCAGCGGTGCTAAGTTGATTTGCAGAAAGATGTGGAAATTGGTGAGGAAAGGCATACCCATTGATGATTGTTTGGGAAGATGGTGGTAGTGGGTAGCTTGGCTGCAATGGCAACTGGGTACCGTGAGGATGATAAGAAGCGTTGTAATACCTGTAAGAGATCCCATCACTGTAACCCGCCGGAAACAGGCCCAATTGCAGGCTCTGATACCAGTTGTTACGATCCCCAGGATCGAAGCCATGGAACGACATCGTTGCAAAAGAGAGAAGTAAAACAAGAGGAAAAACTAAGCAAATAAAACTGATTCAATTCTTCGATGATCCCATTACAAGTCCTATCAGCTATTTAAGCAGACAAAATATCTAGAAGTAGTGGACTCATGTAACACAAAGCCCAAATAGGCCCATAAAATAATGATAGCCCATGTAAAAAGATAGATTCCTAATATTCTTCATAGAGTTTTTCTATTGGAACCTCCAAATTTACTCACATGACCTCTATGCTTTTTACACCTCTTATCAAATTTTCAAATACTAAATTTACTCACTAAACCTCACTAAATTTCCTCAAATAACCTCACTCATATAATTTGCAAACA